>SNQJ01S0024348.1:48468-75594 GCA_010110895.2 Picea sitchensis
CACCACAATGCATATGCAATGCTCAATTTCCTTTTAAAAAACAAGGCAAATAATCATGTATCAATGAATAGTTTCTAAATGTCTTTCTCAAAACTTCAATGCTCTAAAATTGTACAAGTTTGATTTTCGATGTTTTCAACAAATGCAAAAACAAAAAACTTGAAAGAAAACAAATGGTTCACTTTCCATGAAGAACTCTGATAACAGAGGAAAGAAAATCAACTCATCAATATCAAACCATCAATATCAACTCAACCAAAACTTTCAATGATAGTAACACAAAGCAAACCAAAAAGTTTCTTAATACAAATGAAAATTGTCCTTTTGAAACAACAATCAACTAAGAAACACCAAACTCTTAACTTCCAATCAATCACTGATCTTTAACCAACATAACACATTCAACTCCAATAATCAGAGAGAAGAAAAATGCCAATAAGGGCTAAAGGATGAAAGTCAAGTGACCAAAGCAAGAACAAGCTTAACAAACCCTAGATCAGATCCAGGAAACAAATGAAGCAAAAGATATGTAAACCAGTGAGATGAAGTGTCAGAAAGACTTAAATCAACCTTACTGAGCTATTGCAAAAATCAAAACTTGATTCCAAAAATTTTTCAAAAACTGCCCGCAGGCAAGCCTTGGACACAGTGCGAGAGACTCAACTTCTCGCAGGTCAGCTATGTGCAGACTACGAACAGTTCGCACTGGAGTATATACCCAGACTGTGAACTAAAAGGATTCTCGCAAGCTGATAATTAGCACAGTGCGAGAATTCCTGTAAGTAAAGAAAAATTTGAAAAATCAAGGAAAATTCAAAGTGGTTCTTTAACCCAGAAGGTCTCTCAGGGTATCCTAGAGACTCAGAAGTTTACAAATCAAGAGAAAAAGGCAACAAGAGCAAATGGCCACAACAAGTTCAAGAAACCAAAAACAAAGGGCTAATGATCCCCGAAAATGGCCAACAGTTCAAGAAACCAAAACAAAGGGCTAATGATCCCCAATCGAGTTTATGGATAAATTGAGTGCGACACAAAACCATCTCCCCAAGATCCACCTGGAACTATAACAAAACGCGGATGTATCACTACTCTTTCCCTAGATCTAACTATTTAATGGAACTATGAGAAATGGATGGAGTACATACCTGATGAACGCTCTCCTTAAATATCTATTGTTCGTCAAGCTCGATGTTTCATATTGTCTAACTACAACAACACAAACCAACCACGCTGAAAGCATTAAACTATTCAATATTTAGTCTATACATGTGATCAAGGAATCATGCAACAAGATGACATCATCATTATGGAAAGGGACATATTCATGTATTGTATTAACCGAAAGAGAAATATACAACCCGAGCCTTGATGTCAGAGATTCCTCTGATGGCTCCTAGCTTTGACACACACACTTGCTCGAGTACGAAGAAGTTGAAACACATATGATGACCTTTGCTGTTGTCTTTGTCACAGAGTTCCAATCCTTCACACAAGCCTTTGCACAAGTTCTCCAATCAATCTCTCTGCTTCTTCTCTTAACCTTTCCATGAGCAATCTCCTCAATACATGTAGGAGAAGATTGATTAGTTACTCGGATAGGGAATAATCCCAAGATATCGGGAAAGCCAAGATTTTGCCAACCATTCGCCCTCCAACTCACCCTTCTAGAACACCTTCTAGAAGGATCGAACTTATTCATTTTCCTCTTATAAACAAGTTTGCAACTTCAGCCTCGAACACAAGTAGAAGTTCGCAAAATTGCATGAAAGCATCACGGACGAAGATTCTCAGAGAGTATATATGTACCAAGCGAACTTCTCCCAAAATATGATTTTGAGAAAATGACAAGTGTAACTTTTGAAATTGCTCTAATGAAGAGTTTGATCTTCCATTATCATAACATGATCATAATATCATCTCGATAACCAAAATGTATAACAAAGCCGATGACCCAAAGTTGTCAAACTTTAACAACCTGGTAATATCATCAACGATTCCATTTGTAAGAACATGCTTAGATCTTTTAGATCCTTGATTAAACTTTAGTGGGAGGAAAACCTGACCTGGGTTTTACCTTTGCCTGGATGAGTGATTTGATACACCGATAGAAGGTTACAAGAAAGATCTCGAACACATACATCATTGAATGACCATTTTCTACCAATTGTTCCAGATTCTACAACACTATGATCTATCATCACTAACAAATATTTCCTTAGTGTTACATCTATTTAGAGGCAAAAATATGGTTTTATCCTTAGCTATATGATAAGATGTTCTATAATCATTGCCACTCATCAAGAAGAAGTAGTAGTAGAAGGTGTATTGAAGGAAAAATAGGTGAAGTGATGTCCATGAGAAGAAGAAGAAGAATCCACACCGATGTTGTGCTTCTTCATCACGCTTCTAAGGTCAGCCATCTTCTTGAAACATTCTGACTCATCATGACCATCTTTATTACAAAAGTTGCAATGTCTAGTATTCTTTTTTATATTTTGATCCTTTGTCATCATTAGAAGTTGAAGCTATCCGAGCGGTTTTGGGACCCTTAGGTTGTTTGTCGTTGTAGCAAGGATGTTGCTTGGGATTACTTGGGTTTATCTTTCCACCGGGCAACCATGATTTGTTTGAGGTACCATTGATCACCCAAGTTCTACAAGCTTATCTCCTCCCCAATCAAGGAAGCACAAAAGGACTCAAGAGTGGGTTTTACAAAAGCTTTCCCTACAACCCTCATGGCATAAAAAGGTATATACAAACACGCATGCACTACCTAGCTTAGAAGAATAAGATAAATGCAATGATATTCTTCTATCTTTATATCACATTCTTCACATAAAGTTCCTGGAAAGTGTTTTAAACTTCTAGATAGATAGTCTCCAAGGCAAGAAAAATCACTTGACCCAAGGTCAGATTGATTTTCTAACTCATTGTGCTTGAATAATATCAGCTTACCAAACACGCATTCAATCTTGTCCCAATGCCTCTGGGGTCATCAATTCCTTGAAGGTGGTACCTTAGATCAGAGAGATGGACATTCCAATTAGTCCATCGCATTGGCCATTCCGCCATCCCATTTGGTTTTGATCATCATCAAGCAATGCTTCCTTCCCATGGTAATCCTGACATGTGCCTCTACTCTAATAAAATCTTCCATATGGGACCTATCGAAGTAGTTAATACCGGGTAGCATGACGTGCTACTTGTAGAAGCCATATTAAATATGTAGATAATTCGTATTTAAAAACTTGAAACTAATGATCCGGATGGAAAGATCTCGAAAAATTTGGCGTGGTTTTAAAAAACGGCACTAAAAACGGACCTCAGATGTGAAAGTTATGCCCTTTTGCAAAAAGGCATAATGCAGGTCCAAATAACCACTTGATAGTGTAAGTTACTTTATGAAGTGACCCACAAAAAGAAGTGGGGATCACTTTACAATGAGGTTACCTTATAACGGTGTTGTACGCAAAATAACTCTAAAAATATAGTTACTTATAGTGATTCAATTTTTATACTTGAAGTGAAATGCACCTTTACAATTTTAGCATGGACTTTTTCAAAAAGGTAACAAAGAGAGACTTGAACTCAAGACCCCACTTAATAAATGTTTTAACCAAATGGTCTAGCAAAACATATTGTAATGTCTTAATCAGGATTGGGGTTGTTGTTGTTGTTGCTTTGTCGTTGTTGTTGTTGTTGAAGACTACCTTGGAGCATGCTCCAAAAAACTCTTCTTTTCACACAAGAAAAAATTTCACTTCTCGATGACAACAAGGGTTAGATCTCTGCTAGCTTACCCTGAAGATGCACCTTTTCCGTCTGCTTCGACTCCGAGATCGCACAAGGCATGGCGCAAAGAGCATACGCATATCTAAAAAGAGTAGCAGCTCCAAAATAAAAAAAATACAAAACCGAAATGCAAATCAAAAGTTTGCGTAAATTCTAAAAAAAAATGCGTATTCGTGACTTCTTTATACCGGATCCGATCAGAATGGTCGATCTTGGGCAACCGAACCCTTTGAGTGAAACGGGGTGTGTTCCCGCTAATGAAACGATGTCTGATGTAATGGAACAGTCCTTCAGCCCATAAATGTATGAAAATAACAAAAAAATGACAGAAAATGGAGACAAGGAAACTCAACTTCATGATCTCAATATACAACATGAGCGGATCTTCAAACATGCTCTGATACCATGTTAGAAAACACTGTGAGTCTCCAATAGAGGACAAACACCTTCAAGAACCACTCACATAACTGTATCAAATATCAACACACCGATGTTTTCATCGCGGTAAACCCTCTACTGGAAACATCCACGCACTCCCCACCTAACGCGACAACTTGGGTAGTTTATTAATGTAAAGAAAAGATTACAGAGATTTTATAAGAGAGTTTCTAACAATCAATCATCTGCGAATGACCATCCATGTGTTTTAAATAGAGATCATGGACCACTAGTGTTAGTTACCTATCAATGGGTTTAAGATCGGTGGAGAGTGAACTGGCTGGGATCACTGCGTATGTCTGAACATATTGTGACTTTTATATTTCCTAACTACAAATGTAGACTAATGCATACTAAAGAAACACACTTTTACCTAACGATATATTAGACTAGGTAGATTCAACGTAACTCCCAAGTGTCTAAATATCCCAACAAAAGATTTTCAGTATTGGTAGTAATAAATGAGTTGCCCTTGGATAAAGCACATCCTTCCATTAGTTCATTAAGCCCTAGGGATTTTATTATGACCAGTTGCCCCTGCCACATTGAAAGTTTCCTCCTCCGCTTATTATTCTTCCGTACATATGGAAAGTTTCATGTTGCCTCCTCGCCTGCGGAACTTCTATGTTAATGCCATGTTGTCTCGAAGTCTCAATTATTTTCGTGCTATTGTCCATGGAATTTTTTCCTGCTGTTGCCCATCTCAGAAGTTTGTCTTTCCCCATGCTCAATTCATCCCGAAAAGTCCAATCAAGTCTTTGTTTGAAATCAATGAAGTCTTCAATATGATCATCAAGATTCTCTAGTTCATGACCGATGAGTCAATAAGACTGGGTAGTGAAGTCAGACACTCATATTACACTCCTACCCTCGAAGTTTTGAAATGTTTTGAAGAAAGCTGAAATGCAAAGACCGCCTACCATTAGGCCTTATCAACTTCTAGAAGATGGATACTATACATGTATATCTTTTTGATTTTGAGATGTAGATCCGTTGTGTATTTCTCGCAGCTACACTTTATATAGTTATATGACATGGATCTACAGTGCATTTGATTGGTAGCCATGATTTTATTTCATCCCGAGCATGGGTATGCCCGCCTCAGTGAGACAATTGTTATTTTGCAGATGGCACCTCCCGATTTCTGGTCCTTGGGCTCACTTGTTTGGAACGTTGGTGAAGATTGATAATGTATTTCGGCCATTAGATGCTCTTCTGACCTCACACATTAGGGGGCATCTGTTATAACCCTAAATTGCACCAAACATACTTACCTGGCATCAGGCCATCTCATAATATTTCTTTGATAAAACACTATGGAAAAACTCTTCTTAAAAACCCCCTTTATAAAGTCCCACATCCCCTACTCCATTACTACACACGTGTACATGCTAGCTGCTCCAATATAGCCCTCGTGTACCTACAAAATCACGGAAAAAGGAAAGTTGCTGACATAATACACAACTTTGGGCAAGTTAACTAAACCTTTCGGCCATGCATGGCTAGTCATTCGACCAAATACCTAGCTCCTTCTAGCTTATAAAATAAGGGGTAAGGGTCCCATTTGAAAGGAAGAAAATCATAGTAAAGAGACTATACCCAATTCAACATTCCCCTTGTCCCAACCTTTATCCATCCTTGTGAAAAGAGAAGTATAGAGAAAAGTAGTTGGAGGACAGTTGAAGAGGAGCCCAGGACCAATTTCGAGGAGCAGTGCCGACCACATATTGTAAGTTTACTATTGTGAAGATTAATACAAAAAGGAATACTTTTTCTGTCCCGCCATAACACATGTTCAAGTTGAATGTTTATTTTATGATATTGTCACAACTAACCCAACAATTAGTATATGAAATGCATGTTTGCAGCTTTTTGCTTGTTCATGTGTGAATGCAAGTCAACTTTGGGAGGAGGATTGCAATCGAAGAGCTAGTGAAAGAAAAGGGATCAACATCAAACAAAGGACTTAAGGTAGAGTTATTGAATCTCATTTACACCTTTGTATTGCATGAATGTGGGGTTTTGTGTTGGGAGAATAAGAAAGAATAGAGGCCTTTGAAATGGTCATTTTTTGCATGCATGATTCAAGCCCTTAAATGCTAAGTCTGTAGAAGGGATTCCGACCCACAACAATGTCCTGGCCATTCATCGCCAGGAGGGGCATGTGTCGATAGATCAAAATCTCTGGGTGAATGCACCTCGAAAGAAACAAGAGCATAGAATTTTGAAACTTCCGAAGCCCAAAGAGCCGAAGAGACAAAGTGGATCTCGTCCATTGGCCGACAGGAGACACGTGTCATTAGACCAGAGATTTCAGGAAAAAAATTTCGAGAGTTTTTGTTGACAATTGAAATCCCAAAGGAAGTAGAGTCGGAGACCCGAAGTGAATCTCGACCGTAGATCCATAAGTGCACGTGGTGACAGATCGTGGATTCCGGGTGGAATCACTCTGGGAGAACACAAAGGAGAAGAGTTTGAAAGCACTGAAGTTCCGAAGCAGAATCTCAACCATTGATCAGGAAGGGAGCTAAATTCCATAGATCTCATCTTGCTTGAAAAGTGTCAAAGTCTCAAAGAGGACCAGGTCCATTGATTTTGAGAGGATGCATGGAAAACGATCTACCACTTCGGGAGAAATCACTCCGGAAGAAAGAGAGGTTATTGAACAAGAACTCCTGAATTCCGGAGACTTGGAGTTCATGTGAACCGCCCGATTGAGAGGGACAAGTGTCAGTAGATATTCCACTCTGGGAGATAGCCACTGCAGAGAAAGCAAGGTTTGAGAGTTGAAAACTCCGAATGTCGAAGTCTCGAAGAAAATCACCTCCGTTGATTTAAAAAGGGGCAGATCTGAGCCATCGTTTCAAGAGTACCATCAATATCATGAGATCAAAGGTCCTGTTGCATTGCGGGGATCGAAGGTGTGCATTCTTTAAAATGTTGAGGGCGAGCTGCAATCCAGACTACGATTTTCGAGAAAGGACACATGGAAGCTCAGGATGAATTGCGGGGTGAAAAGTAGTTTGGTTTCAAACCACCCTTGGTCGCGCCTGCAATCATGTGGTTACGTGAGGTTATCACCCAAGGTCATATCAAGAAAGGGGCTTATCATAAAAGGAGCTAGCACCCAGACTCTGGGATTTCGCAGGTGCGAAGAGGAGGGTCATGGGTACCTTTAGACCCACACCAGGAAACCGAAAGGGCTTGCGTCTAATTACAGAATGAGACCATCAAGGTCTCAGAGAGTCGTTTGGCTCCAGAATCATAGATCCTTGACCAGCAGTTCAGACTGGTTCCCTGAATTTCCAAGTTAGAAACCATGGATGGAAAATCTGTCCATTAAGAAAAGAATTTTTTTTTATGCCTCGTCGTGGGTGTGTTACATGAGTCTATTTCTAGATTCTATGTGCAAAATCCATAACTAATCGATATACATATGCAATCCTACAAAATTCTTCATTTCGTACAACTATATATTCAACACTTTTGCATTCTACACATGTGTATCCCCTCAAAGACGAGACTTATTCTATTTTCAAGAATTGTTTGTAGAATTCAAACAACTCACCGCACTAGTGGTGGTGATGGATGTGTACAATATTAAGCATATCAATCTCTACATAAGCCTCTATAGAACTCACTAAATCTATTAGCATGGATCAAAGTCATTTTAAATTTAGTTCATATTTAATTATATAGTGAAATATATAGTGTACACCTTACAACCTAGTACCTACACCTGTGGAAGTTATAGAAATTTTTTCCCAAGTGGTGGGGATGGAGGTGTACAATAATAAGCACATCAACCTCTGCATAAGCCTCTCTATAACGCACTATCTTTGTTACTGTGGTCACAATACTTTCAAATTTAGTTCATATCTAATTATATAGTGAAATTTATATCCTACATCTTACAACTTAGTATCTACACCTGTGGAAGATGTAGCTTATACTTGTGAAAGCTACAACCTAAATCAACCTAGACTCTAGAGGGTGTTTTTATTTAACTCGTACCATATTTCCTTATCTTACATATGTGTATGAAGACTCGAGTTGTTTTACATTATCAACCATAAAAGAAAAAAATCCTAAATATGTTTATCCTTATATTTATTTGAATTTCTATTGCTCGTCATTTTGATCATACCAGACTCTTCATTATCTAGCAACACTTTTACTATATAGTATTTTTTATACATCATAATATAATTTGACAACAACATAACCCATATACTCATCTCTCAAAATTCTGTCACAATTCCATTTATGTGTCTGCACTCTATAGCTAAGTCTTTGGCCAGAAAAATTTGTCATAGTAAAGGTATAAAATTAGCAATTTACTTAAAAATAAAATTAATTATTTTATTTCTATTGCAATTCCAACAACTTTTTACGTACACCAATTTTAAATTCCTTAAAAAAGAATTAAAACAATAAACATGGTTGCAACGAGTATAGCAAAATAATACCCTCAAGAAAAACCCTAGATCTCTGTTATGGCGGTATGCGGAAATCCTCAAAAAAACTCTCAGGGGTGGTTCGTACAAATGAAGCCGACAATGAAAAAAAAATCATGGGAAGAGAAGCTTACTATATTTTTAGCATGAGAAGACATACAAAAAGAAGAGTAGTTTTGATTTTGTTTTTGTATGTGAGAGTGGTATGTATAGTGTTGGTATCTCACACTATGCATGCGTTAATTCTCAAACACATGCATCCTTCATCACTAGCAACAGGTATGACATAAGAGTTGTTGCAACACTTCCAGGTCAACTGTTGCGACACCATCAACCTTGTCAGGTTGTTTCTACAACACGCTTTCTAGTTGTTGCAACATGATTTTTGATAGCTACAACACCAATTGTTACAACACGATTTTTGGTTGCTACAACACCGGTTGTTGCAAAACTAGTTTTTGCAACACGACTCTCATTTTGCATCAACACCAGTTGTTGTAACACCCTATTAACAGATGTTGCAAAACCATTCAATGTTTTTTCTACAACATCAAGTAGCCACAACCCCCATCTGGGAAGTCGTGATCGATTAGTTGGTTTCCTCCCTATTCGATGAGGGAAAAAAGGATACCTCCCTATTCCTTTTATTTTTGGCCATTATATATTTCCCAAGCCATTGAGAACATGTTGTGCAATCATAAGAGTGAGGCTATGTTAGATATCAATGTACATGGAGAGGCTCTATTAGATATAAGTGTAGATGCAAATAATTTGGCAATATGGCATTTTGGACAACCAAGCATTCGTAAAATTATTTTTGAATAAGTATCAGTTAGTGCGTTGGGAAGGCCCACCATGTAAGTCAATAATTCTCAACAAGTTGGTCTAGAGATTGTATTTCCATGTTGTCTTTGTGTTTGGGTAGAGATAATAATGAATCAACTAAAGCCCATATTTTTTCAATTATGTCCAAAAAACATAACATGTCATAATAAATCGTGTTTCAAATATTATACACACTTAGTCTATTTGATGTTTCATACTTAGTCTATTTAATGTTATTATAGATGTAATACCCCAAGGTCGAGCCCTTGTGAAATGTGATGATGTTTGTAGGCTAGTGATCCAAGTAATTATAAGCTGGTAGGATTATGTGTTTATTATGCCAAAGATCCTAGATGCTAAGGTCAATAGGCCTAATTTTTGTATATGTAATTATGCAGATTATTAATAAAATACGTCATTGCGTGTAGATCGACCATGAAGAAAGAGTTATGGGGGACTAAGATCCACTGGGTAGGGAAAGGAATGGGGCTGAGAGGATAGGAAAGAGGGGATAAGCTTGAGGTCTTAACCCAAGGGAATATTATAATGTATTCCTAAAAAGTACTAAAGTTTTGAAAATAAACCCAGTTATCTGAAGTTCCTTAGAGGAGAGGAACAAACTCCAAGTGGAGAGGAGTGTGCTCTTGGAGAGCCAAGTGTCACCCAGGACGCATGTAGATTTATGTGGGAAGTTCCACCTTTTTTGGGTTCACGAACCATTATGGCCACCTTCCTGAGTAGTTTGATCTCACCATTGCAGCTCTCTCACGATTCTGCAAGCTCACCATTCTCACCGTTTTCCTTACTCACTCTCAACATTCTGACTAGTCTATCCATTTAGTTTCCCACGAGTTCATCCTCATCATGTTGGCCATTCCTCATGTTTTTCACACTCACACTGAATAAGTATGCAACCAAAGTCATTTATGCCTTTGTGAACCTTTGTAAATTGTTGAGTCACCCCTTGCCTTAACCGATTTTGATGGTTGTGTATTGAAGAGGTGGGTTGTCAGGCCCATGGTTGAAGAAGTAGGGTGTTGGGCCTGTGAGAAACTCTCTCCAGGTGAGAGAGTTTGTTGGGAAGTGATTTCTCCTGGAGGGAGTCCAGTACCAGCTACAGAGCTCTGAGAATTTCTGATCTGGCCTATTGCTGAAGCCCTGGAAGGGAAGTGGAGCAACTGATGGACTATGCAACAGTGAAGGTGCATACTCCTTGGGTGGGACATGCATGTGGGGAATGAGATTATGTGAGAAGTGGGCGTAAGTAGGCTCCTTGGAGAGAATCCTTCCAGTTGCACAGTGCAGTTCCTATAGCCTCAGTCTAGGTCTAGGATTCCTTTGCCCTGGCTGGAGTTTAGTCCTAGCTCAGGGGTGACCCACTATTGAGTGTGATGAGCAGCGTGGTCTAAGGTTGGGAATTTCATGGAAGGTATGCATGCAGTTGGTGGTCACCTATTGAAAGATACGTACCAAATCTCTATTGATTGTATGTGGTGTAATTGTACATGTTTTATAACTTGATGAGTAATGCCTAGATATATCATATATGTTGTATGTGTAGGCTTACTGTTAATTCCACATTAATATGTGTATGGTTAGAATATGTTGTCTGTATGCATATAGTGTTAGAATGTTTTAATGTTATTTCCGCATGAATAAGTAGCATGAACAAAATGTTGTAATTGTTAATTGTGTTATATATGCATGCATATAAATTTACAAAATGGTATCAGAGCTAAGAGAGATGTCCTGAAGTGGGATTGCCCAGCCTGTTGGTGGTTGGGGATGTCACAAAATGGTATCAAAGCCATGTTTTCAACACTGATGCTGGATGGGCCATCTTAGTGGAAGATGAAGTAAAAGTTCAGGAAAAGAATTGTTGTCGAAATGGACAAAACCCAAGTTCAAAGCCCATGGTTTCTATCTAGAACCTGGATGGTCCACAAACGAGAAATTCAACGAAGAAAGTCTAGAGAATTTTAAGGTACAGAGTTCCAGAACGGTGGTTAAAGAACACTTGGACTGTGCTCGAAAACATAGGAGGTGTAACAATTTTACGAAATGGCCACAGAGAAATAAATCACAACCTTCGTGGTGTTGGGCCATTAGATTTGGTCGAGAGCAAGATAAGCCATCAGATCAAGTGAAGATTAATTCACGACCATCATATCTAGAGAAAGGTGCATGAGAATTAACCCCTAAGTACTTCGAACTTCACGACTTCGTCAAATTTTATGTGTGATAGAGAAGAAAGGGTCGAAGCCTGAAGTTCCAAAGTCCCGAAGAGGATCTACACCTTAGATCCGAAGGGGGGAGTCTTTACCGTTGGATTTGACCAAGGATGGATCAGAACCATAAGAATAAGCTAAGAGCAGAAGGTAAGAAAGTTCAGGAATTTAGTGTTCAAGAGAAACGGGGTATGCTAAGGTGAAATCTTCCGAAGCCCGAAGTCCCGAAGTGATGTGGCCTACTAGCGTCACTAGGGATGATGTGGAAACATGGGATGTGTGCCACGTGTTAGTGAGTTAAGAACCTTTATACGATAGAAATGCAGTTAGAGTGTGACATATGTCACCCCTCTGATTGGGTCACTTGTCGACTTCATGTGTCCTTCCACGTGGCACTCTTGGTGATGGCACAAGGCAGTTAAACTTGGCGAATAATTTAGCTAGATCGGGCCCGCATTAACTTTGATCACGATCTATCAAGATCGATGGTCAGGCGACATTGTGGAGATCGAAGTTGCGCAATAGATAATTCTATAGGGAGATATCGCAATCCAAACCATCTTTTCCCAGAAGGGGTACGTGTTAGCGTGGGGACATTTTCAGAACGATCAACGGGTTACTCCAAAAATGCCAATCCATGTCCCCGCAATTTGAAAAAGTATAAAGTTTGACGTGACATTTTTGGTATTTATTATTTCAAGCACAAAAACCATGGGCCCCAGTGGATGCGTGGTGCTAGATCGTGAAGTTTATAGACTTGACACTCCAGAAGAAATGGCTCGTGATGGAATGGGAGGAATAAACCCCCAAAGTTTCGTAACGCCAAAGTAAAGTGACGCAATGATGTCACCGGGGTGACATGGAGGTATGTAGAGACTCAAAGTTCAAGATTTTTGGGATGTGCAAAGGTGAAATCCTCTCAAGTCCCATAGCCCCAAATCTCTGAAGTCTTGGAGCCCCGAAGCCTGGAGTTCCATAGCGAGTATCATCCATTGGATGTTGGGCGACATGGAACGTTGATCCAACCTACTTCAAGAGTTCTCCAATACGACACTCTGAGATATTTGTTGTGATGTGCTTTGGAATCTGCTCAAGCCCAGAGCTCGAAGTTTTAGAGCTTCAGATAAGCTCCCAAATCATAAGCGCTGGGTCACAATCGTGGTCACATGTGAACCAAGGGCTAAAGAAAAGGGGGCTAGCACCCGATTGTTTTTTGAAAAACATAACTGGACTTAGAGATTGAAGCATGAGGGGTTCTTTAATGACAAAGACCTGCATAAAATGGAATCTGATATTGTTTTTGTTGAATCAGATTGGTTTATTCTGGAAAATTATTAAAGTCTGATAGTTTGACAAAACTCAGTTGACTGTAGATTTTACAGAGTTAACAATTGTCAGAACCAAACCGAATTGCTTCATAGTGTAGAGAAATGGGGAAGGCATAGGGTGCTTACAATTCAGAAAATGAAGTTAGAGGAATGAATGTCCATTTAGGAGTTGAAGGATTGAACTCCAATGGGAATGGAGAAAAGATAGTTAAAGAAGGAAACATGATGAAAATCATTGAAAAGTTGCAGAAAGATGTCCAATATCACTGAGTAGATAAGAAAAATATCATGAAATCCAGGGAGAAAGAGGGAGAATTCAACATTAATTTGATGCAGAGCCTGGAAAGAATAGAAAAGAAATTGGATAAGGAGAGTGGCTCAATAAAATCAAGGAGTCACAGAAGAAAAAAAAGTGATAGAAGACATTGCCAACACTCCCTGAGGCATTCCAATAAGAGAGCACACAACAACTCAAGTCCATCCCATGTTAGGAAGAATAAGAGGTCCTTGGAGGATGAGCTACAAGGGGAAATGAGCAAAAATGAACCTCCTACATTTGATGGCGAGCACAAGAAGGATAAAGATGTAGAGACATGGTTGTTGGGCATGAGAAAGTATTTTCAATTGCATAATTATTCTTCTCATGCAGAAGGAAGAATTGCCATATACCAACTTAAAGGAAAATCATCCAGGTGGTGGGATTAACTGGTGCAAGTACAACACCTTATGGAGAAAACTGTGACTTGGAAGGATTTCAAGAGGCATTTTGAGAAGAAATACCTTACCAAGAGGTATTATGACAGAAAGATGAAATATTTATTTGAACTTACACTGGGCAGCATGGATATTGATGAATATGAAAGGATATTCTTAGAGATTTGGAAGTATGTCTCCTTCATCAAGGATGAGACAGTGAAGATTCAGAGGTACCTGAGTGGGCTGCCATCTTTCATCAGTGATACAATCCAATATGATGACCCCGAGACTCTGGAAGAAATGATAAGGAGAGAAAAATGCTTATATGATCAACAAAAAGGAAATCCTACTTTCCAGAAGGCTTGGGAGTAAAATAAAAAGTTCAAAAAGGAACAAAGGAAGAAGGGAAACAAGCCTCCATTTTTAGTCCTCAAGGACAACAATATTTTAGAGAGCATAGAATGGCTGAGGTAGGAGGGAAAAGCTCAAGGTAGCAACCCATTCAATGTTGGGGCTATAAAGGAGACCACAAGTATAGAGATTGTCCTCACAAAAGTGACAAGGTAAGAGCTATCCACAATGTAGAGTAAGCAGAAACAATGGAGGACATGGGCAGAAGAGTACCAAGGATCTATGTAGCCCTCAAAAATAAGAAAGATGAGCTTCAATCACACATGATTGAAGTTGAAGGTATGATCAATAACCATGCCTTTACTATTTTAATTGATTCGGGGGCTAGTAATAGCTATATAGACCCTAAGGTAGTGGAAAGATTTATTTTTCCAAGAAGCAAGCATGAGAAATATTGGCTAGTATAGCTGGCTATAGGAGCCAAAAGGAAAGTTGTTGAGTTGGTTAAATCATGTCCACTGGGCATGAACAAACTATGTACCAAGGAATATTTGAACATCTTGTCATTGGGATCATATGATTTCCTAATTGGTATGGATTGGTTGGACCAACACCATTCCATATTAGACTTCCATAACAAGGAATTCACTTGCTTGGATTAGGAAGGAAATCAGAAAACATTCCAAGGAATTCCCAAGGCAGTTACTATCTGGGAAATCTTAGCAATGCAGTTGAAGAAGTGTTACAGGAAAGGCTGTCAAATATTTGCAGCTCATATGGAGGAGGCATCTAAGGATAAGGTGTCAAATCTGGAGGATCATGCAGTCCTGGAATATTTTGAGGATGTTTTCAAGGAGGTACTAGGACTACCTCCAAAGAGAGATATTGATTTCTATATTAATTGGATGCCTGGAGCAACTCTAGTATCAAAGACTCCTTACAGAATGAGTACACCAGAGCTAAAGGAATTGCAAATGCAACTTGAAGAACTTCTGAAGAAGGGGTATATACACCCAAGTGTGTCACCTTGGGGTTCCCCAGTCTTGTTCGTGAAGAAGAAACATGGGACATTGAGATTGTGCATCGAATTCAGACAGATGAAAAAAGTAACTATAAAGAACACGTATCCTCTGCCAAGGATTGATGATCTGTTTGATCAATTGAAGGATGCAAAGATATTTTAAAAGATAGATCTCAGTTCAGGATACCATCAGGTAAGGATTAAAGAGGAAGATATCAGCAAGATTTCCTTCAGGACAAGGTATGGTCATTATGAGTTCACAATGGTGCCATTTGGGTTATCAAATGCACCCATTTTTTTCATGTGCTTAATGAATGGTGTTTTCTGGGAATATTTAGACAATTTTGTCATTGTTTTTCTAGATGAAATTCTTGTATATTCCAAGTCGGGAGAAGAGCATGAGCATCATTTGAGGATGGTGCTACAAGTGCTAAGAGAACATCAGATGTATGCCAAATTGAGCAAGTGCTCATTTTATCAAAACATAATTCACTATTTGGGGCATATCATATATGAAGAAGGGATAGTAGTGGACACTGAAACGATTGAGGCCATTAAAGGGTGGACAACACCTAAGAATGTGACAGAATTCAAATCCTTTATGGGTCTAGCTGGCTACTACAAATGGTTCATTGCAGGGTTTTCGAGAATAGCTCACCCCATCACTTCCTTGCAAAGGAAGGGGAAGAATTTTCAATGGATAGAAGAATGTGAAAAGAGTTTCCAGCAATTGAAGCAGATGTTAACCGGTGCTCCAATTATGAATATCGCAGATACAAATGAATATTTTGTGGTTTGCACAGATGCATGCAAAGAAGGATTGGGTGGAGTCCTTAGCTAGAATGGGTTTGTGATATGTTTCGAGTATAGAAAATTGAAAGGGCGTGAACGGATCTATGCCACTCATGTTTTTTTATTGGCAGCCATAGTGCACACTTTGAAGAAGTGGAGGCACGAACTCATGGGAAAGAGGTTTGAGCTAAGGATAGACCATAACGGTTTGAAATATTTGTTTGATCAGCCTACTTTGAATGCTAGGAAGAGTAATGGTTGGAATTCCTCTGTGAGTATGAATTTGATATCAAGCACATCAAAGGAAATGAGAACAAACTGGCTTACGCACTCAGCAGGAGAGTGCATGAACTACATGCTACAACCATTATCATGTATCAAACAGATCTCAAAGGAAGAATTTATGAAGCTGCAAAAGAAGATTTGTTGTACATGGAATTGTTAACAAAATTGCAGCAAGGTAAAATGCAACAAAAGGTTGAGGATTGTGAATTGGGATTTGATGGAATCCTTCTGTACATAAACATAGTCTATGTACACAAATATTCTTAATTGAGGAGTGTGATTTTAAAATAAATGCATAATGTGCCTTATGCAGGACACCCAGGATATCATAAAACAGTTTCAGTAGTCAAGAGCCAATATTATTGGCCCGGCATGAAGAGGGAGATTTCTTAATACATAGCTAAATGCTTGCAATGTCAAAGGGTCAAGGACGAGAATAGACACCCAGTTGGGTTACTACAACCATTACCCATTCCTAAGTGGAAATGGGAAGTGGTGACAATGGATTTCATCACAGGATTTCCCAGAACAAGCACGCAACATGATGCAATCATGGTGGTGGTGGAAAAGCTTACTAACACTGCCCATTTCATTTATATGAAGACTACTCATAAGGAAACTAATGTTGTTGATATTTATATGAGTGAATTAGCATGCTTGCATGGCGTACCCAAGACAATTGTGTCTGATAGAGACCTAAGGTTTACATCAAAGTTCTGGAAGGGGTTATTCAAAGGATTTAGAATAGATCTGAACTTCAACATTGCTTATCATCCTGAGTTTGATGGGAAGACATAAAGGGTGAACCAAGTTATAGAGGACATGCTAAGGATGTATGTGATGGAAAAACTATTTAAATGGGAGGATTATTTACACTTGGTAGAATTTTCCTACAACAATGGGTATCAAGCATCACTGAAGATGGGCCCATTTGAAGTAGTAATTTATGGAAGAAAGTGAAACACCCTAGTCAGCTAGGATAACCTAGTTGATAGGGAAGTGGTTGGGCCAGAGTTGCTCAAGGAAATGGAAGAAAAAATGTTGAAGATTAAGTAGAATTTGAAGGCTGCCCAAGGTACGAAATTTTTTTATGATGATAAGAACAAAACTCACAAGGAATTTAAAGTAGGGGATCATGTATTCTTGAGAGTGAAGGCCAACAAAATCTCCTTGAAGTTGGGAAATTGTTCAAAGTTGGAAGCTTGATATTGTGGGCCGTTTGAAATCCTAGAGAGGATTGATCTAGTAGCATATAGGCTTGCATTTCCTGCATGCATGTCTATACATAATGTATTCATGTGTCATTTCTTAAGAAATATGTACCTAATTCTAATCATGTTATTGATTGGAATGTGGTTCAGGTGGAACAAGAAAGCGCTTTTCAGGTGCATCTGGTGCGTATACTAGATTAGAAAAGAAAGAAGCTCCAAAACGAGCTATAGGGTTTGTAAAAGTTCACTGGACCTAGTACGATCCTCAAGACGCAACATGGGAGCATGAAGATACTATGCGGGTAGAGCACCTGCATATTTTTGAAGATTTTGAAAATGTTGTTGATATTATGTAAATGAGTTGCACTGAGGACAGTGCGAAAATAAGGGGAGGGGATTGTAATACCCCAAGGCCAATCCCCTGTGAAATGTGATGATTTTTGTAGGCTAGTGAGCCAAGTAATTATAATATGGTAGGATTATGTGTTTATTAGGCCAAAGAGCCTAGATGCTAAGGTGAGTGGGCCTGATTTTTGTATATGTAATTATGCAGATTATTAATAAAATGTGTCGTTGCGTGTAGACCGAACACAAAGAAAGAGTTATGGGGGACTAAGCTCCACTGGGTAGGGAAAGGAATGGGGTTGAGAGGCTAGGAAATAGGGGCTAAGATTGAGGGCTTAACCCAAGGGAATATTATAATGTATTCCTGAAAAGTACTAAAGTTGGGAAAATAAACCCAATTATCTTAAGTTCCTTGGGGGAGAGGAACAAACTCCAAGTGGAGAGGAGAGTGCTCCTAGAGATCCAAGTGTCACCCAGGATGCATGCATATTTATGTGGGAAGCTCCACCTTTGTTGGGTTCATGAACCATTCTGGCCACCTTCCTGAGTAGTTCACTCTCACCATTGCAGCTCTCTCACGATTCTGCAAGATGACCATTCTCACTGTTTTCCTTGCTTTCACTCAACATTCTGACCAGTTTGTCCATTTAGTTTCCCACGAGTTCATCCTCAACATGTTGGCCATCCCTTGTGCAGTTCATGCTCGCACTGAATAAGTATGAAGCTAGAGTCATTTCCTCCTTTGTGAACCTTTGTAAATTGTTGAGTCATCCCCTTGCCTTACCCGATTTTGATGGTTGTGGATTGAAGAGGTGGCTTTTCAGGCCTATGGTTGAAAAATCACGTTGTCAGGCTTATGAGAAACTCTCTACAGGTGAGAGATTTTGTTGGGAAGTGATTTCTCCTGGAGGGAGTCCAGTACCATCTACGTAGCTCTGATAATTCTCGATATGACATGTTGTTGAATCCCTAGAAGGGAAGTGGAGTAGCCGATGGACTGTGGAACAATGAAGGTTCATATTCCCAAGGTGTGACAGGCATGTGGGGAATGAGAGTCCATGAGGAGTGGGCGTAAGTAGGCTCCTTGGAGAGAATCCTTCTAGTTGCACAGTGTTATTCCTGTAGCCTCAACATAGGTCTAGGATTCCTTTTTCCTGGGTGGAGTTTAGTCCCAGCTCAGGGGTGACCCACTGCTGAGCATGATGAGCAATATGGTCTAAGGCTGGGAGTTTCGTGGAAGGTCTGCATGCATTTGTTGGTCATCTATTGAAAAATAAGTACCACATATTTGTTGATTGTATGTGGTGTAATTGTACATGTTTTATAACTTGAGGAGTAATTCCTAGATATATCATATATGTTGTATGTGTAGGCTTACTGTTAATTCCGCATTAATATGTGTATGGTTAGAATATTTCGTCTATATGCATATAGTGTCAGAATGTTTTAATGTTATTTCCGCACGAATAAGTAGCATGAACAAAATGTTGTAACTGTTAATTGTGTTATATATGCATGCATATAAATTTACAAAATAGTATCAGAGCTAAGAGATACATCCTGAAGTGGAATTTCCCGGCCTGTTGGTGGATGGGGACATTATAAAATGGTATCAGAGCTAAGAGAGACGTCCTAATGTGGCGTTTCTCGGATTTTTGGTGGTTGGGGACATTACAAAAGACCAAACCAATAATTTTGAAAAGACAGATTCAACTGAAAACCTAATACAGACCCAATACATAAAAGAAATCCAATACTAATTTTAGTATAAAAGAGTCTAGAATTAGTGATTCTTTCAAAAGTGACATGGAGTCCACTACTTATGACAATGTGATTCCTTTGATTCAATGGTCCTCAAATGTATGAATTTACCATTATACAGTTCTCTACCACATGCAACCCTATTGTTATGATTTTCTTGTAATTATTTAATTCTTCAACAGTTTTGATGTTTATGCCTTTGGTGGCCCCTGAGTGATACATGAAGTGTTAAAAAAGAAACAAAATATTTATGAATGGAGGACAACATTGATTCAGTAGAATGCAGTTAGCTTCTTATTTGGTAAGATAACTAAACTATATTAGAATATTATTGGAAAATATACATTTTTTTTTGTTGTTGGTCTGCCACATGGGAAACCAAATCAGTAGCAGAACATTTGTTTCTTTAGGATTACTTCCCAAGGTTGATAAAAAAAAAAAAAAAAAACCTTTGAGATTTAAACTTTTTTTACAAATATTGTTAGCCTTAGGGTCTATCTGTCTAGTATCTATTAGATGTTTTGTAAGTTGTCTACAAAAACTATGAAGAAAACAAACATCTAAGTGATTAATCATGGGAGATTAAACAATAGGGGAGGGGACCTTGTCCCCTGGCACCTGATTAGTTTATTCATTGGGGTATGTTGTCCTCACTTCTAGAATGGATAATTTCATGTTTAATTCCTTTATTTTCAACTTGATGTATTCCAACTACAAGCATAATTCATTTAAGGCTGCATGTTTATCTCTTAGTGCTCTTCACAATAATGCCCTCATATGTTAATATAAATAAATGGTTCTATAGTAATTTGTATCCATTGAATGGGAAGACCTAGTGTCTAGGATTCAAGAAACTATTTATACATCTACTTCACCGTCTGGGGTCATATTTCTTTCCATTCAAACATATTCTTCCAAAATGTCCAAGGCATACCTAGTTTTCGGAGGGGTATGAGCAATGAAATACTCAACTACCATTATTACTTCCTGCTGAGTTCGTGGGAGTGGAATAATTGGATGCAAGTTCCTTCCTCTTCTTCTAGTTCTTACTCTATTCATTGCTTCATTCCAATCGTCAATGTCACCACTGAACCAATATGGAGAGCTCCTTGCATGTATGTGCCAACCACTCTGATCAACGATCCTCAATGAAAGACCAAACTCTTGGAGAGAACCATCCACATGTATGAGACGATCAATATTTTTTTCATATTTATGGATGAGCGACCTTGTGTTTTGGCCCAAATAACTTCCTTCCATTTTAATTGCATAGCCCCTAAGCTGCATACCCTTGAAATTAATTAGGATTGAATTCTAGTGTGTCTTGTATCGAGCTACAATTAGTTGCAATTTCTTTGATTTACTATGGAGAGATGTCATTTTCATGTTAGCATGTGTGCAACAAGATCCAAGTTGGTGTCAAATGAACTCTTTGCTTATGCACAGATCCTGTCCAAGATTCTCTATTATAGATTTCTCCTTAACAATCTCTATCTGGTTAAATGCCAGTCCCAACATTTTAATTGCATGTTTAATCATTTTAATTGTTTGCATGGGGGAGCATGGAGAGGATCCAGGTGGTTCATTGAGGAACATGTCATCCCAACACATGGTATATGTTGTTCATGGGCATGAAATGCATCCTTCGTTGGGCACTCGAATTGGGAAGTGGAATGCACCCAACATTGAAAAATGCATTTATTTATTTTTAATTAATTAAAACCTCCTTGGATGTTCGATGAAAAAAATTCTAGGCATTTGTCAATCATGCAACTAATGTAACATTGGACATATGACTCTACCATGTCCATCATAATTACAACCATTTTTTCGGAAAGTTATCACTCTTGCGACCCACCAGACTAAGATTTTGTTGGTGGTTAGTCAAGCTTATGATGAATAATAGTCTATCTTACGACATACATACAATGTCAATTTATTCCGAATTTGTTCAATCATACTCATAGTTCATTGGTGGTTTGTCAATGGTATGATCGACACATTTCGTTGGTGGTTTGTCGATGGTACAATCGACATAGTTCAATTGTGCTCTAAGTTTGTCATAGGTTGGTCTCTCTTTTGACGCACTTGAGATGACCATTGGTCGATCATCTGATGAACCTATGATGACAATGGATTTGGACATTGATCGATTGTGCTCCATGTTCATCACATGTTGGTCGCTCTTCTGAAAAAATTACGACGACCATTGGTCACTCGTATGATGAACCTACGACGACAATGGCTATGGACATTGGGCGATTATGGTCAAAGTTCGTCATAGGTTTTTTAGTCTTATGATGCACTTACGATGGAAATTCATGGATTGTGTGGAAAAGGTCTATCGATCATATGACGCAATCGCTCCCTCTGCCTCGGCAAAGGCCTCTGCGCTAACCTCCCGGTCTTTAAGGATCATTCTAATTCGAACCTTGAGCCGGAGTGGCTCCTTCGATTCTCCACTGGAATCTCCTTTAAAATTGACCCACAGGTCTTTTTGTTCCTCCCAGCCTCTAGGCCCGATCACTGTTCTCTTCACAACAGAAAAATAGAAAATCAGGTTTCAGGGTTTCAAAATACCGATGTCACAACCTTTTGTTTCCCGATTTCCCAATCTCCGCTATCCCGATATGTTCTAACTTCAATTAGCCCTCTGGGCTAGGCTCGTGGTCCACATGACCTCCTTTCATATGAACTCATTTCATATGACCTCGGTCCTACCACCTTTCGGGATTTCGGGGTTTCTGATGTCGAAGTGTATGCGATCTCTTGTCCCCCGGATCCCCGATTCTCTGAATCCCGATATGACGTCACTAGGAAGCCCTTCCAATGTAAAACAAAATCAACGACCATGATCGTTTACTAAATCAATGGCTCGGGATCTCCCTCAGGACTTCGGGGTTTTAAACGCCGACATGTAATTGTCTTCGAGACTCTCGATCTCTCGAATGCCGATTTCCCGATGTGACTTTATTTTTTAGGACTTTCCCCGAAAGTCGAGATTGTTGCCATGCGTCCTCAAAGATGGATAGTCCTCGTCTACTAGGGGTTTTCACCGTGGAGATTCCCGATCTCTTTTCCATGGGATTTCCGATATCCCGAACTCCGATGCCTCGATATCCCGATACCTTTGGGACTTTCACTCGGCTTGAGAGGGTTTAATCCCTGTGCAACTCCTGTCAGATCAGACGACTGACGGGTAATTGGGTGAGGATCCAACGACTCACGATATCCTGAACTTGAACTCTGGACACGGCCGTAACCTCTTCGCTTCTTTGTCAGATCGGACAACGGGCGGGATTTCGCTAATCCTCTACACAAGATTCTGACCGTTTGTTTCTTCCCCCTTGCTGATTTCTACGAAGTGAACCAAGGACTCTTCCTCGGATTTATCCACTTGCCCCACATCCTCCGATGCCTTTTAATCATTTGAATGCATCCATTTCTTGTCCTGCCTTCAATAGGTTCAAAGGCTTTATCCCTCCTAAGCTCTCTCAGAACTTCGAGTCTTAAAGAAGACCCTTGCACGCACTCCTTGCGGTAACCTTCAAACACTTGAAGTGTTAATCACTCTTCGACCTTGTGCACGCTCTGCAGCAACGGTCTCTCAATAGCTTCTCCGATTTCAACCCCTGGTTCTAATCTTGGTCTATGCACACCTTGCATGACTTCTGTGCCTGATTTCACCTCTTGTGTGAATATGAGAACAAGCACTATCTCTCCTGAGATTTTAGAGACGAACCTATGAACCTTTTGTCGACACACTCCTTGCGGACAATTCAACTGCACTCCTTGCAGGAACTCTTACTCAGACAGAGAAACAATTGAAACTCATTTCACTTCCCTTTCCTCTTAGATTTCAAACATTTAAAAAGAAATCATTCATACATAGCATAAAAGAAATTGCATGATAGGAAGGGTAAAACATTAAGAGCATAACATTTAAATATGCATACACAGAGAAGATATGAACACCATGAGTCTGAATCACAACTTCTTTGTATTAATTCAGAACTTCTATACATGGAGTCTGCTACACAACTCTCTGCTCCTCCTTCTATGCTCTCTTCTAATGCTCCTCCTTCTATGATCCTAATCATGCTATTGTTACAATACACAATGAGGGTGTCTATATCCGTTTTCCCTCCACTCCTAAAACTATCAAATCAGAGAAATTAAAGCTACCTACAAACATAAATGCTTCCTACCTACTATGGACGAGAGCAGATCGCTCAAGGTCCTTTACAATATATAAGTACACCTTTCCTTAACTATCACATTTAAGTTTGGCGCATCCAATCTTCAAAAGTTTTAACAATTTATCATGTGCTCAAAATGTGTTGCGCTTTCCTCACGCTCGCTTGACGTTGGCGATGCTCCTGCATCATACTCCCTCGCTTGAAAAATTTTCATGGGCTCTTGTCCAAGAGCTCTTGCACGGTCTGTCCATGCTTTTGAATCTCTGCTTCATTCTCCCAGCTGGAATATTCAACTGGATGTCCTTTCCATTTGACCAAGTATTCAAAGTATTGTTTTCTTCTAGTCTCTTTGCTAATTCTTTTGTCTAGTATACGCTCGATCCATGGCTTTTCTGCAACTAGCATCTGCTTTTGCCACTGAACCTCTGACTATTCATCATCTGTTCCTGCTTCCTCATCTTTGTACGGGTACAAATCTAAGACATTGAATATCGGAGATTCTGATCCCATCGGGTAATTCAATCTCATAACCATTTGCCCCAAATTTCTTCAAGACCCTACATGGTCCGATTTTCTTCATCTTCAGTTTATTATATCTCCCTCTTGGGAACCTTTCCTTTCTCAAATGTGCCAGAATCAAATCACCAACCTCAAAATGAAGTTGTCTCCTATGTTGATCTGCTCTATGCTTATACTCCTGGCTTGAATTCTGTAAACGCTCTTTCACCTGGCTATGAAGTTCCTTCATCGCTTCTGCAAAATCTTCTGCACTAGCACTCCTAGTCATATTCTGTTATGAATCTTTCAATTCATAAATTCTCCTCGGCTGCATGCCATAGACAATCTGAAATGGACTCTGCCCTGTGATTTTGTTGATGGAATCATTATAAGCAAACTCCGCCTGTGGTAATATGTTGTCCCACTGACTGTGGTGTTCTTTCACCAGGCTTCTCAGTAAGTCTCCCAGACTTCTGTTTACCACTTCTATTTGTCCATCCATATGAGGATGATAAGCTGAACTGAACGACAAGTTATTTCCCAGCTTCTTCCATAAGGTCCTCCAGAAGTGTCCCACAAATTTAGTGTCTTGATCCAAAACTATGCTCCTCGGTAAGCCATGAAGTCGAATGACTTCTTTGAAAAACAGATTCGCAATGTGAGTTGTGTCATTGGTTTTCTGACATGGAATGAAGTGTTCCATTTTGGAAAATCTATCCACCACCACAAAGATTGAGTCAAACCCTCTTTGTGTTCTTGGCAACCCCAATATGAAATCCATGCTGATTGCATCCCACGACCTCTCTGGTATGGTTAATGGTTGATAAAACCCCGCATTCTGCCTCCTTCCTTTCTAATGTTGACAAATTCTGCATCTGTCCACAAATATTTTAACTTCTGCTCACATTCCCGGCCAAAAATATGACTCATTCATCTTTGCGAACGTCTTTTCATGACCAAAGTGCCCTGCCAATCCTCCACTGTGTTTCTCCTTTAGCAAGTTCTCCCTCATGGAGCATTTTGGAATACAAAGTTGATTGCCCTTAAACAACAATCCTTCCTGGATCATGTATTCTTCCCAGTTTCTTTTATCTCTGAGAACTGGATTCTCAATTGCTTCATATGCCTCCTTAAAATCTTGATCATCTCTATACATGTCCCTGAGGTCATCACAACCCAATTTTTTGACCTTGAACTCCTGCAACAGCAAACACTTCCTTCTCAAAGCATCAACAACTTTGTTAGCAGTACCAAAAATATGTTTAATCACAAAAGTGAAAATTTTCATATATTCAACCCATTTGACATGTCTCTGATTCAACTTTTCCTGTTGATTCACAAACTGCAGTGCATGATTGTCACTGTATAAGACAAACTCTTTGGGAATTAAGTAATGCCTCCATTTCTTCAATGCCTGGATGATAGCATAGAACTCCTTGTCATATGTGAAGTATTTCACCTTTGTTTCATTCAGCTTCTCGCTGAAGTATGCTATCGGCTTGTCCTCTTGACTCAAGACTTCCCCTATTGCAAACCCACTTGCATCGCATTTCACTTGAAATGTCTTTTGGAAATCTGGCAACACCAGAATTGGTTGTTCCGTAATCTTCCTCTTCAATAGATTAAAACTCTTCTCAGCCTCTTCTTTCCAGTGAAAAGATTTGTGTCTTTTCTTCACTGTATCCATCATTGCTACACTAATTCCACTTAAATTCCTGATGAACTTTCGGTAGAAACTAGCTAATCTGTGAAAACTTCTCACCTCAAATATGTTCTTCGGTGATGGCCAATTCTTGATCACTTCCACCTTATCTGGATCCATCCTTAATTTGTCTGCAGAAATAAAAAATCCCAAGTAAATGAGCTCTGTCTTCATGAACGAGGATTTCTTCATGTTTATCAATAGCTTCTCCTGCTATAATTTCTGCATCCCTGTAGCCAAATGCTTAATATGCTTTGCCACACTTTTACTGAAAATCAGTATGTCATCCAGATACACAATGACAAATTTCCCGATAAATTCTTTCAGGACTTTGTTCATTAACCTCATAAAGGTACTTGGCACATTTGTTAAACCAAACGACATAACAAGCCATTCATACAACCCTTTGTTAGTCTTGAAGGTTGTTTTCCATTCATCACCTTCCCTCATACGAATCTGGTGATAACCACTTTTCAAATCAATATTTGAAAAACACTTTTCTCCACTCAAGCAATCCATCAGATCATCCATCCTGGGCAATGGAAATTTGTATCTAATGGTTATCTTGTTGATTTCCCTCGAGTCAATACACATCCTCTAGCCTCCGTCTTTCTTTGGACTGAGTAATGTTGGAACATCACATGGGCTCAAGCTTTCTCTAACCCACCCTTTGTCCAACAAATCCTGGACTTGTCTTTTGACCTCTTCATTCTCCTACGGTATCAATCTTTACGCAGATTTATTTGGCAAACTAGCTCCTGGTATGAGATCAATATGGTGGCTCACACTTCTGATTAGTGGCAACGAACGAGGTAATTCATCCACTACTATGCCAGCGAACTCTTCCAGCAGTTCTTGAACTTCTTCTGGTAAATCGTCTATCTGTGTGCTGGTTAAAACAATCGTTGGCTTCCGGACCACAATGAACTGTGGATCCTCCTTCTTCTTAACCTCTGTAAGAAGTTCCTTCCCACTCATGAGAAGTACAGTGTTTCTTACTTCCGGTTTCACCTCCTTATCCTTGATTGGAAGCACCATATGAGTTCTCCCATTATTTTCTAGGGTGTATGTGTTCATCTTCCCATCATGAATCACATTTCTGTCATATTGCCACGGTCTACCCAGCAATAGATGACAAACATCCATAGGAATAACATCACAGAGTATCTTATCATTATATCCTCCTATCTTAAATTC
>SNQJ01S0024348.1:75644-105975 GCA_010110895.2 Picea sitchensis
CTCCTATCTTAAATTCAACTAAACATTGTTTAGTGACATTTACTTGATGTCCCTTTTGTAGCCATGAAACTCTATATGGACTCAGATGTTTACTCGTCTCCAACTCCATCTTTTCTACCATCTTTGTCGAAACAATATTATCCATGCTATCGTTGTCCACAATGACCTTGCATACCTTTTCCTTGGTTTTGCAAGTAGTCCGAAAAAGTCTGTTTCTTTGGGCTGAGCTCTCCACCCCCTTCTCTGGTGTTAAGAGAACTTTTCGCATCATCAGTGATCTTCCGCCTTCAACATATTCTGCCTCAACATCTCGCCTTTGTTCTTAGGCGATGTGAGTCTCTCCATCCTCTTTCTTTTTATATGGAAATTCATAAGATTTGTGTCCATTCTTTCCACACGTGAAGCATTTTATCACTCCACCTCTTCCTCTTCCTCTTCCTCTAGTACGAGGAAAAGTATTATTATCAGCATAATCCCCTCTCTGCTCAGTATGTTGTCCTCTCTGTTCAACATATTGTCCTCGTTGTGATCTTACACCTCTGTCAGTTCGAGTCTGAGGTTTCTTCCAGTCCTCCTTGGGATTCTGATTTTTATCTTGGACAACTGATTTTCCCCTGGCTTGACTTCTGCCTCGGCCTCTTTGACCCTGTTTTCGGCTCAGATTATCTTAAGCTTTTAGAGCCATCTGATAAGAATATTCCACCGTTTAGATGGTTACCATGCTCATCTCATCCTGAATATCATACCTCAGGCCATTCATGTACCTGGCAACCTTTTCATCATCGCTTTCCCGATGACCTGCCCTGATGTTTAGCCTGTAGAATTATTCAGTGTATTCTTTCACTATCATCAACTTCTATCTCAGGTTCTGTATTCTCCTGAATAGAGTAATATGGTAATCCCTAGGAATGAATTTTTCCTTCATCTTCGCAATCATCCTATCCCAACTCCTGATTTTTTGCTTGCCTCTGCAACGCCTGTCAGCTTGTAGTTCATCCCACCACAATGTTGCATGTCCCTTCAATCTTGTGATAGCATGTTTAACCTTCTTGTCTTCCTCGACATCTTCATAATCAAAGTATGTGTCTAGGGCTCTAATCCAGTCTAGAAGCTCCTCTGCATCCAGGTTTCCTTCATAAACTGGGATGTCCATTTTCACTCTTGCACCCATTCTTGAAATAGCTCTGATCAAACGTCCGTTTGTTGCATCTTCGGATGCAACTTCTTCTTCATGTTCAACCTCTATTTCACTTTTGGAATCACTTAGATTCCCAGCACTGACTGTGCGTCTTTGGACTGTCTCCATGTCTTCGAGTCTGGCTCGTAGATCATGCATCTCTCTCTCCATGGATGGATCAGTCATCTGCCTACCTCTTCTTCTCGGTATTTACCTATCCTCTGGTGGATCGGGTGTTTTCCGTCTCTTTTCCTTGGCGTCATGATGAAATTTTCCTTTTCCTTACTACAAAAAGAAAAGAATCCTCTCTACGCTCTGATACCAAACCTGACGCAGCCACTCCCTCTTCCTCGGCAAAGGCCTCTTTGCTTACCTCCCGGTCTTTAAGGATCATTCTAATTTGAAACTTGAGCTGGAGTGGCTCCTTCGATTCTCCACTGGAATCTCCTTTAAAATTGACCCATGGGTATTTTCTGTTCCTTGCAGCCTCTAGGACCGATCACTGTTCTCTTCACGATAGAAAAATAGAAAATTGGGTTTTGGGGTTTCAAAATCCCGATGTCACAACCTTTTGTTTCCTGATTTCCCGATCTCCGCTATCCCGATATGTTCTAACTTCAATTATCCCTCTGGGCTAGGCTCGTGGTCCACATGAACTCCTTTCATATGACCTCATTTCATATGACCTCGGTCCTACCACCTTTCGGGGTTTCTGATGTCGAAGTGTATGCGACCTCTTGTCCCCTAGATCCTCGATTCTCTGAATCCTGATATGACGTCACTAGGAATCCCTTCCACCGTAAAACACAATAAACAATCGTTATTTTTTACTAAATCAATAGCTCTGGATCTCCCTCAGGACTTCGAGGTTTTAAACACCGAAATGTAATTGTCTTCAAGACTCTCGATCTCTCGAATGTCGATTTCCCAATGTGACTTCCTTTTTCGGGACTTTTCCCAAAAGTCGAGATTGTTGCCACGTGTCCTCAAATATGGACGGTCCTCGTCTGCTCGGGGTTTTCACTGTGGATATTACCAATCTCTTTTCCACGGGATTTCCGATATCCCGAACTCCGACGCCTCGATATCCCGATACCTTCGGGACTTTCGCTCGTCTTGAGAGGGTTTAAGCCCTGTGAAACTCCTGTCAGATTGGATGGATGACGGGTAATTGGGTGAGCATCCAACGGCTCACGATCTCCTGAACTTGAACTCTAGACACGACTGTAACCTCCTCACTTCTTTGTCATATCAGACGACTAGTGGGATTTCGCTAATCCTCTACACAAGATTTTGATCGTCTATTTCTTCCCCCTTGTTGATTTCTACGAAGTGTACCAAGGACTCTTCCTCGGATTTATCCACTTGCGCCACATCCTCCGATGCCTTTTAATCACTCGAATGCATCCATTTCTTGTGCTGCCTTCAATAGGTTCAAAGGCTTTATCCCTCTTGAGCTCTCTCACAACTTCGAGTCTTAAAGAAGACCCTTGCACGCACTCCTTGCGGTAACCTTCAAACACTTGAAGTGTTAATCGCTCTTTGACCTTGCGCATGCTCTGCAACAACGATCTCTCAATAGATTCTCCGATTTCAACCCCTAGTTATAATCTTGGTCTATGTACACCTTGCACGACTTCTGTGCCTGATTGCACCTCTTGTGTGAATATGAGAACAACCGCTATCTCTTCTGAGCTTTCAGAGACGAACCTTTGAACCTTTTTTTAATGCACTCCTTGCGGACAATTCAACTTCACTCCTTGCAGGAACTCTTACTCAGACAGAGAAACAATTGAAACTCATTTCACTTCCCTTTCCTCTTAGATTTCAAACATTTAACAAGAAATCATTCATACATAGCATAAAAGCAATTGCATGACAGGAAGGGTAAAACATTAAGAGCATAACATTTAAAGATGCATACAAAGAGAAGATATGAACACCATGAGTCTGAATCACAACTTCTTTGTATTAATTCATAACTTCTGTACATGGAGTCTGCTACACAACTCTCTACTCCTCCTTCTATGCTCTCTTCTAATGCTCCTCCTTCTATGATCATAATCATGCTAATGTTACAATACACAATGAGGGTGTCTATATCTGTTTTCCCTCCACTCCTAAAACTATCAAATCAGAGAAATTAAAGCTACCTACAAACATAAATGCTTCCTACCTACTATGGATGAGAGCGGATCGCTCAAGGTCCTTTACAATATATAAGTACGCCTTTCCTTAACTATCACATTTAAGTTTGGCGCATCCAATCTTCAAAATTTTTAAACAATTTATCATGTGCTCAAAATGTGTTGCGCTTGCCCCACGCTCGCTTGATGTTGGCGATGCTCCTGCATCATCATACAACAGAAGTTTTCATCTGTCTTGTGATGACAAACTCTTATGTCGAATGTCTGACAGAACCATAGTTCATCTCACTTGCGACGACTATGTCACGACAAAAAAGGATTGTAGGATTCATCATACTTGAGACATGTTTGCGATGTCTTGGGTAAATTGCCAGAATATTGGCCTAATGTAATACTAATAAAGATGACATGTGAGTTCCCCGCATGGGGTACCACGTAGTAAAACGGAGCCACGCGAAATTATGTCGGGACGCAGTATTAATGCATCGACCGGCGACCATCCCCTCAGTCATTAATCCACCATGGATTGGTGCAGCCATACCCAAGCGATGAGCCCCTTCATGCAAGTGAACAGTACCGGGCATCAGCGCACTCAACAACAAGCCTTAATGGATATGACGATTGCGGTTTCCCTCCTCCTTATCACTGGAATTGATAGAACAAAGCGGTATTCTCCCATAGAAGCATTCATTCCACCGGAGCAACAACAGTTCATTCCACCGGAGCAGAGATTTAAGGTCTCGTTGAATCTCTGGAGCAGAGCAGTCCATTCGCAAGGAACCCTGGTCATCTCCAGGGTCTCCACCATGCCCAAAGCAAGAGGAAAGTCATGCAGGGGTGCCGCTTGGTACACGGCCGAATATCGACGACAGAGACAGAAGAATTTTGAGCAGGCGCTGGCCATGACATCCATCCGAAGGCGCAGGAAACCACGGACGCCTCCTATGGCGTACATGGAAGAAATTACCTTAGAGAATGCCATGCAAATCTATCAAAAGCTCCCTCTATTCACAGTCCCAGACAATTGGAATCCACCCAATGAGTTTGGCTCGGACGACAAGCCTCCACTTGCGGGCATTCAGCCTGGTCCCAAAGCCAGCAGTCCATAGGAGCATTTCAACACCTGCTTTTTTGAAGAAGAGACCCCTCCTGATGCACCCATCAAGGAAGCGACCCATCTTTTCAACCGCCTGGCGCATGCAAGTAAAGACGCAACAGAGCCCATCCACCCCGCCTTCATCGACAACCACTGGCAGGAGAAGCCACTCTTCACCGACTCGAGGTACCTTGCTCTCATCTTTGAGCTGAGGAGTCTGTTGGACGACCAGGTCTTTCGCCTTGCCAAAATTGATCAACGGCTTGACATTATTTTCACGGCTCACTCTAGAACTCTTCCACAATGGCAATGCCCAACGTGCGCGCAAAATTACGTGCTTCCAGCAGGTTGGCGATAACATGGGGACGAGGAAAAGCATACAGGCTAAAAGGTTCAATGTTGTCCTTGGTTAGGAATCTCTTTTCCTGTTCTGAACTAAGCTTTGGCCCAGTTAGTTTTTAGTTATCTTTTAACTAGTTTATAGCATACAGCTTAAACTTAATAGGTGACAGTCCTGGTTTCCTTTGAGCAGGATGGAACCATGTCAATTTTGTTAGATGGGAAACACATGGCACAGGATGCCCAGTTGTCTCGGTTTCCTGTTTAGGCAGGACAACTGGCATCACAAATAGTTATTGTACCTTGATTATGACAATATAACAGGTTCCATCTTTTTTACTTAAAAAAAAAAAAAGATGACATGTGAGTGTTTAAAGGACTATATGAGATTAAATTTTGAACCTATGGTGGGTTATGCACTCTACATAATGAACTTGGAAAATTGGTGGCTATTTTAGGTTTTTAATTCGAATGGAGAGATAAATAACATTCTAGAGAGTAGGTGGAAGTGGGGTTCCAAAAATATTTTCCTAAAGAAATGGCATGTCGACTTTGATGCTATGATAGTTTGAGTGGACATACTTCCAGTTTCGATTCAAATACCCAATCTACCACTTATTGTATGGTTGGAGGATGAATTTTCAGAAATAGGTAACTCACTTGGTTTGTATTATGAAGTTGATTTATCTTTATGGGATACTGGGTACTTCGATATGGAAAAAACACTAGTGGATTTAGAAACTATCAAAGGCTTGACAAAGGAATTGGTTACTTAGAGAGGTAAAGATAATTATTAGTTAACTCTTTATTATGAAGGTTTACCTTTCAGATGTAGTCAATGTCATAGCTATGGTAATTTAACAATGGACTCTAATTATCCTTCTAAAAAGGAGGTATGGGATCAAAGAAAGAAACCTCAAGTACTGGGGGTGGAATTTCCATATTTCCTTGAAACACTTGTCGAGGAAGAAGTTATAACTAAAACGAGGCACTTGAAAGAGACCCTAGATAAGCTATTGGAACTAGTAGAGTATCCTTCAACCTTAGGTCACCACAAGGAATAGAGCTTGGACACCATTAATGACAAAAAGGATTGCATACCTCTCATAAGTAAATCCACATAGTTACCTTCCCCTTATAAAAGGAAATCTTCGAAAAAATGGTTTTTGAAACTTGAGAGTTGGAGGTAGAAACAAAAGGATTGGAGTTTATCAATGAATTTCTACCTAGTCTTTCAGGAATTAAAAAATGTGTCCTAGACCCCAATCTCTTTACTTATAATGTAAAAGGCTCTAGTAGAAGAAGAAGCCCAAGTGGGGATTTCTAAGAAACCTAAATTGGAATATTATACTAGGGTAACCTCTCGAGACTCTATTCATATAGAATATTCAAAATATAACCTCCAACCTAGAAGCAAAGGAATCCTAGAATTACCTAAGAGGTGGCAGGGGGGTTAGGTTTCCTTGATGAAAAAACCCATAAGTTAACCTAGCGAGGGAGAAATTTTTATATGTCCATACCTTAGAAATAAGCATCCATATTAGAGTTTAGATGTGGGAAACAATTATTTCTAATTGGGGCTCTTAGAGCATATTCTCCTTGTGGAGGGCTTAAACGATCTTCCCATCCCTCAATTCTTGAGTGTTGTCCAATACCTCAAATAAATTAGCCATCAGGAGGATTATAGAGACATTAAAACCCTTTGTTATCCTCCTTCAAATGTAACATACCCAACCCCGAGCTAGGCCATGCCACATAAAAACTCCAACCTCTGATACCATTTTAATTTAATGATGTTATCTGAATATGCATAGAATTAAGTAGAATAATAACAACATACAATAATACCTGCATAGATATACAAATTAAGAAATAGAAATAAACACATTACAAACAATAAAAAACATGTAAATACAATTACAACAGATTGTAAATAACATAATTATAGACACTACACAATGTGATACTACTCATTAGAAGAACACATATCCGTTGTTGTAAAAAAACCAAATGCATGCAGACCTCAAACTTTCCTCTTAGCCATTGAATTTTCTACTCATAACTCAACAACGGATCACCCCTGAGTTGGGGATAAAACTCCACCTAGGAAAATGAATCCTAAACCAGGCTAAGGTCTCTCAAATATAAAAAATGCTCAGTCATAGAATCAAGTTCCAACTAAAGAAGAAAACATACAACCCCTCATTCCCCACATGCATATCCCACCCTAAGAAGTGTTCCCCTTCTTTTCTCAAGAGTCCTTCGGCTAGTCCACTTCCCTTCCAGGGCTTCAACAATAGGACATACATGAAGTCTCAGGGTCCTGTAGCTGTAAATTGGCACCTTGGGAATCAATTCCTAGAAGTTCTCTCACTTGTAGAGAATTCTCACGAGCCTGAAAATCCACTTCTTCAATCACTCATGGGCCTGACAACCCACTTCTTCAACAACACATGGTCCTAACAACCCACTTCCTTTGTCCAATTTTACCCAGAAAACACTCCAAGGATTCCCCAATACTGGTATGGATATGGTAGCAAGGTATGGATGTCGAGTACCACTGTCGTGTATGGATGATGGAATGAATCAAGGCTTATGATGGACTTACATTAAATCTCAAAATTATATACGCATGTTCCCTATGTAACACATGGCACATTAAGGGACTAAATGTTTCCCTACATGTAATTAGTTCCCTTTTCCCCTAGGAACTTAGGATAACATAATGTTATATATGACTTTAGGACTTAGGAATAATATGTTTTTATTCCTAGGCTTAAGTCCCTTGACTTAGGCCATTAGACTTAGACTCTTAGCCCCCCCTTTACTTTTCTAGTGGAGTTTATCCCCCCATACTCTTTTTTCTAGTTGGTCTGCAACAATGATGTGTTTTTATTAATATATGAGTGTTATTACATTTTACAATGATAGGCTCACTATCCTTTTTGCATCTAGGCTCTCCAACCTAATAATCATACAGGTACTCTAGCCTATAATATCTTGTCTCACCAGCCTATGAAGCATATCTACAATTACAACTGGGGATTAACCTGGGGGTATTACATTCCCCTCCCCCTTATTTATGTATTGTCCCCAGTGCATTATATACAATGTACATTCTAAATTATTGAAAGTTCAATGTCTTTTCTATTGAAGCTTTTTATCCTTATGGTGTTCTTCTTTCCATGCACTAGATTCACATCTCCATACTTTTCCTGGAAGTTTTTTTTCTCTATTCCACATAATTGCTCCTGATAAGAATTCATTTCACTCTGGAATTCTTTAGCTACCTCTTCCATGGTGCACTCACCCTTTCATGCTCAGGTGTCCCTTCACTGCTACACAGTCCTTCAACGACCCATATTTCCAAGTCTTTCACACACAAGGAGAGTGCTAGATGATTAACATACACCCACTAGGGATTTGCATATATAGGCTCCATTGTTCCAACAATAGTCATTCTTTCCAATCATTCCAACTTTAATAACCAACATCTCATTTGTATCACACATATATAGTCAACATGAGATAATATCATAACAATTTCATTTAGAAATTTAGATTTTTTTCATAAGGAAATTCAATTTTTTTCCCAAGCATGAGATTCCCTCTCATATTTTCTTGGTTATTGCTACAAGAGGCATCAATCTTTATTATGGTTTTTAGCAATGCAATACTTGAAACAACTTTCTGCAATACTTCCATCTTGCATTCATCCAAATAGATTATTAGTATTTCAAGTACCATGTAATTCTATTGTAATATCTACAAAAACTCACAAAGTGATTTTAAAATTGTTTATACTTAACAATTCAACCACGACTATCAAAACATTAATTATTTAGAATGATATTACCATTCTCTACATATGCATTTTCAACAATTAATCTCTTCATTCTTTCAACATCATTATTTTCATTACTATGTTTCATGAAGATATTTTTCTTGTAGTCCATTCCCATGTGACTACTTTAACTTGCAACTCTCTTGTTGCAATACCTAACAACTCCTGAAATTTCCTCAACCTCATGGGTTACTAATAACTATATAATTTCAATTGCTAGTATAGCCATTTCTGTAAAATAATATATGCATGCATTCACCAAAATTCCTTCAAGCATACATAACTCTATCTTAACATGCATGTGTGCAAATTTACCACTTTTACACTTTCATGATTTATTCATGCGTACTATTCAATGCACCCTTGCATTGGCTTTAGAATGTCATTTTTCTAAGTCATGCATCCCTCCATGGTAAAATATAAGGTATGNTATCTTAACATGCATGTGTGCAAATTTACCACTTTTACACTTTCATGATTTATTCATGCGTACTATTCAATGCACCCTTGCATTGGCTTTAGAATGTCATTTTTCTAAGTCATGCATCCCTCCATGGTAAAATATAAGGTATGACCAATTCCTTGAAACATCATCCATACACTTTATATTACATGTTTAACCATTTGGATGCCTTCCTTTCTGACCCAAACACTACACCAAGAATATAATTATATGGTGTTTATTAGTGTTAGCAAAAAGGTTTCATTCCAAACATTAATTATAAGTAGGAAGTTCCTTTGATATTTGTGTGGCACATATCCTTTCCATAACCAACCATGTCATTGCCTCATACATGACTAACTTTGTTGGCATTCATTCCTATAACATGATCATACCCCTTTTACTTTATTTGGTTATTAACTCATAACCAACAAAATCATGACATGTCATTATGTCATATGAATGGGTTCTAGAGTTAAATAACTTTTATAAATATCGTAGGCCTTTAGCCTTTACCATATTTAGTGGTAAATCACTCCAATGAATACATTCACATTCACATAATAGTAGCACTTCTATAAACTAAACTCGGGCTGAGGAAACTCTTACCTAAATTCCATTTTTCTATTATACAACATAAATACACAAAAATTGATACATGCATAGATGTCATGATGCAGGAGCATCCCTCACGTCAAGCGAGCCAGCGCAGAAGACAAAGGACAGTTGGGCAGACCCAACCAAAATATTTTTGAATTTTCCCTTGAAGTTGATGTGCCAAACATAAATGAGATCATTTAATGAAGGCGCCTTGGTAAAATGTAATCAGACCTTGAGCGCCCCGCTCTCATCTGAAGTAGATGGAGGCATTTATAGCAGTAAATGTAGGTAGATAGAATTTAATATTAGATTAGACAGTTTTAGAAGAAAGAGGGTAAACGGATATAGACACCCTCATTGTGCATTGTAACATAATTCAGGAAGAGTTAGAAGAATCTAGATCATGGAGAAGAGAAGCAGAAAACTATGCAGAAACACCCATATGATAGTTATTTGGATTAATAGAAGAGTAAATTCAAATTCATGGAGTTGTGTTTGTTCTCTGTGTATGTATGTTTAACAATATACTCATGAGTAATTACTTCCTGTTATGCATTTACTGTTATGCTATGTATATGATTTCATGTGTTGAGATTGAAGTCTGAGAGGAAGTGAAATGAGTTACAATTGTTTCTCTATCTGAGCAAGGATTCCTGCAAGGAGTGTAGTTGAAGTCGTCCGCAAGGAGTGCGTTGACAGAAGGCTTGGATAGTCTAACTCTTGTTCTCATTCACCCAAAAGTGAATTTGGGTTATATGAGCCGTGCAAGGAGTGCGCAGGCTAAGGAGAGTCTCATTCATGAAACTGAGCGAAGTATTGAAGGACTGCTGCTACAGGTGTGCGCAGAGTCAAAAGAACTCAACACTGGAGGTGTTTGAAAAAAAAACTGCCGCAAGGAGTGCGTGCAAGGACCCTCTTTGAGGTTGAAAGTGTGAAAAATCTCAGGAGGGATAAGGATTTCACGTTCATCAAGAAGAAGCATAGAGAATTTGTGTCGTGGAGTGTTTGAACAGGCACTGCAAAGTTATGCGCAGGAGGACCAACTTTCATAAAGAAATACTGGGTTCACTTGTAGAAGATATCTAAGAGGAAGATAAACGGTTAGGATCTTGTGGAGGATATTGGAAAAATATCATCAACCATGGGATCTACCAAAGAAGAAAGGAGGCTAAGGTCGCGTTGGGAGTTCAAGCTCCAGGAGTCGTGAACCCTGAGATCGTGGATCAGTTACCTGTCGGCCGTTGGATCTGACAGGAGTTGCACAAGAGTTACCATCGGGATTCGAAGGATCGGTAGTCCTGTGGTTGAAGGTCTTTCGACATTTGAAACCCCAAAGCCCCGGGAAGATCTGGGTCGTCCGTCAGTTAGACACATGGCAGAGATTGAGGTGTCAGGAGTCCGGGAAATCAGAAAGTCTCGTGGATAGGAGGTTGGGGAAGTCCATAGTGGAAACCCCGGCATAATATGAAGCATCCATTCGGGAAGACAGGTGTCAGGAATCCAGAGAGAGTCGAGAATCAGCGTATCGGGGTTCCTGAGGACGAGAGAGTTGGGACATCAAAAGTATCGAAATCCCGACGAGCGCCAAACCATCCATCTGTTGGGACAGGTGGCAAGGATCGAGAGCCCATCGGTGTTTGGAACTTAAGCAGTCAAGAGAACCAAGGTATTTTGAGTATCGAAACACCGACGAAGTCCTAGCCATGGATCTCAAGGCGGACACGCGTCAGAAGATCGGAAAAGGAGTCGGGGTTCGAGATATCGGGGATCCTGAGTACCAAGAAAACGTTGCATCAGGAATCGCGAAACTCCGAAACGCAATTTCCCGACAGATTAACAGTGTGGGGCCACAGGGGAATTAGTGGAGGACAGGTGGCAAGGAAGCCCTCCATCGGTGTTTGAGTCATCGGGATATCGGGGATCCTGGTGGAAAGTTGTTTATGCACTTTGGAATCACGAACCGCGAAACCCCGATGAGTAATATGATTGTGGTCATATAAAGAGTGGTCGTGTGGACGCAAGGCTTAGCCTGGAGGCTAAGGCAGAAGGGGAGTGTATCGGGGATCGGGGATTGGTGAGATGAGTTGTTTTAGACAGCGCAAATGCCGAAATCCTGATAGGAAAAACCCCGATAGCGAGGTAAAAGGTCAGCGTTGACTTACATCGGGGTTCGAGGTTTTGAGAATCCAAAAATACTCGACCACAAGACTCGCGAAATCCCGAAGTCCAATTTCTCGATAGTTTAGGGAGATCTTTTGAAGAGCTGCTGTGGGTGAGGAAAATTCCTGATAGGGAGTTTGAAGAGCTTTAAAGTTCTTCATGCTGAGAACAGAGTAGGTCCTGTGAGCAGACATGTCTGGGTGGCGCGCCCTGCGTCAAGTGGTATCAGAGCGAGAAAATTTCTTTGCTTTCTGTAGCAGAGAAGAAGTAATTTCACCATGCCTCCAAGGAGAAGGGGTGGACAATCACCCGATCCAGAGGAGGAAAGGGAAATGTCCAGAGAAAGAGGTAGGCAAGTGAAAAATCCTGACATGGAGAGAGAAGTGCGTAATCTTCGTGCCAGAATGGAGGACATGGAGACATCACAAAGGCGCAAAGTTGATGTAGGAGGTATCAGTGAGTCCGAAAATGAAGATGATGCTAGACATGGAGAAGAAGAAATCCCAGTGGAGGATGCAATAACTGAACGCTTGCTTAAAGCTGTTGCAAAAATGGGTGCGAAGGTGAAAATGGACGTTCCAGTTTATGAGGGAAATCTGGATGTAGAAGAGCTTCTAGACTGGATTAGAGCTCTAGACACCTATTTTGACTATGAAGATATTGAAGAGGACAAAAAAGTCAGGCATTCCGTCACGATATTAAAGGGACATGCAGCCTTGTGGTGGGATGAACTGCAAGCTGACAGGCATTGCCAAGGTAAGCAGAAAATTAAGAGCTAGGACAGGATGATTGCAAAAATAAAGGCAAAATTCATTCCTAGGGACTATCAAATTTCTTTGTTCAGGAGGATGCAAGACCTGAGACAGAAGCTGATGATAGTGAAGAAATATACTGAGGAATTTTACAGGTTGAATATCAGGGCAGGTCATCGCGAAAGCAATGACGAAAAAGTGGCCAGGTATATGAATGGCCTGAGATATGAGATTCAATATGAAATGAGTATGGAAACCATCCAAATGGTAGAGGATGCTTATCAAATGGCTTTGAAGGCAGAGGAGAAGCTGGGTCGTAAGAAAGGTCAAAGAGGCCGAGGCAGAAGTCAGCCTAGAGGCAAAGCAGTTGCACAGGAAAGAACCCAGAAGCCCAAGGACGACTGGAAGAAACCTCAGACTCGGACAGAGAGAGGTGGAAGTTCACAACGAGGGAAATACACAGAGAAAAGAGAACAACATACTGATCAGAGAGGAGGATATGCTGATAATCATAGGTTTCCTCATACCAGAGGTAGATGAAGAGGAAGAGGTGGAGTAATCACATGCTTCACATGTGGAAAGAATGGGCACAGGTCGTTCAAGTGTCCAGAGAAAAATAAAGAAACTGGAGAGACTCACATCACTGAGGCACAGAGGCAAGATGTTGAGGCAGAATACGCTAAAGGTGGAAGATCGTTGGTGATGCATAAAGTCCTTTTGACGCCAAAGAAGGAGATGGAGAATTCAGCACAGAGGAACAGTCTTTTTAGGACTGCTTGCAAGACCAAGGATAGAGTATGCAAGGTCATTGTGGACAGTGGAAGCACAGATAATCTCGTTTCAACCAAGATGGTAGAAAAGCTGGAGTTGGAGACGACTGATCACCCGAGTCCATACAAAGTTTCATGGCTACAAAAGGGACATCAGGTAAATGTCACCAAACAGTGCTTAGTTGACATTAATTTAGGAGGATTTAAAGATAAGATTTTATGTGATGTTATTCCTATGGATGTTTGTCATCTATTGTTGGGTAGGCCATGGCAATATGATAGAAATGTGACCCATGATGGGAGGATGAACACATACACCCTGGAGAAGAATGGGAGAACCCATATGTTGCATCCAATTGAGGATAAAGAGGTGAATCCAGAAGTAAGCAATACAGTACTTCTCATGAGTGGGAAGGAACTTCTTACAGAAGTTAAGAAGAAGGAGGATCCGCAATTTTTTGTGGTCAGAAAACTGAGAATTGTTCTGACTAGCACAAGAGTGGATGATTTGCCAGAAGAAGTTCAGGGACTGTTGGAAGAGTACGTTGATATTGTAGTGGATGAATTACCTCGTTCGTTGCCACCGATGAGAAGTGTGAGTCATCATATTGATCTCATACCAGGAGCCAGTTTTCCAAACAAAGCCATGTACAGATTGACGCCGCAGGAGAATGAAGAGGTCAAAAGACAAGTCTAGGATTTATTGGACAAAGGTTTGGTCAGGGGAAGCTTGAGTCTGTGTGTTGTTCCGACAGTACTCAGTACAAAGAAAGACGGAGGCTGGAGGATGTGCACTGATTCAAGAGCCATTAACAAGATAACTATCAGGTATAGATTCCCATTGCCGAGAATGGATGATTTGATGGATTGCTTAAGTGGAGAATTTTTTTTTTCAAAGATTGATTTGAAGAGTGGATATCACCATATTCGCATGAGAGAAGGTGATGAATGGAAAACAACATTCAAGACAAACGAAGGTTTGTATGAATGGATTGTCATGTCGTTTGGCTTAACAAATGCGCCAAGTACCTTTATGAGGTTGATGAATGAAGTCCTAAAGGATTTCATCGGGAAATTTGTCATTGTGTATCTGGATGACATATTGGTTTTCAGCAAGACAAAGGTTGAACATCTGAAGCATTTAGCCATTGTGATGAAGAGATTACAACAAGAGAAGCTGCTGATAAACACAGAGAAGTCCTCATTCATGAAGACAGAACTCATCTATTTGGGATTTGTTATTTTGGCAAATGATTTGAGGATGGATCTAGATAAGGTGGAGGTAATCAAGAATTGGCCATCACTGCGGAACATATTTGAGGTGAGAAGTTTTCATGGATTGGCTAGTTTCTACCGAAAATTCATCAGGAATTTCAGTGGGATTAGTGCAGCAATGATGGATACAGTGAAGAAAAGACATAAATCTTTTCACTGGACTGAAGAAGCTGAGAAGAGTTTCAATTTATTGAAACGAAAGATTACAGAACAACCAATTCTAGTGTTGCCGAATTTTCAAAAGACATTTCAGGTAAAATGTGATGCAAGCGGGTTTGCAATAGGAGCGGTCTTGACTCAAGAGGACAGACCAATTGCATATTTCAGAGAGAAGATGAATGAGGTGAAGATGAAGTATTCCACATATGACAAGGAATTTTATGCCATCATCTAGGCATTGAAAAAATGGAGGCACTATTTGATTCCGAAGGAATTTGTTTTATATAGTGATAACCATGCATTACAATTTGTGACTCAATAGGAGAAGTTGAATCAGAGGCATGTTAAGTGGGTTGAATACATGAAAAATTTCACATTTGTGATAAAACATATTTCTGGTACTGCTAACAAAGTTGTTGATGCTTTGAGCAGGAAGTGTTTGCTGTTGCAGGAGTTCAAAGTCCGGACGTTAGGCTTTGATGATCTCAGAGACATGTATGCATATGACCATGATTTTAAGGAGGCGTATGAAGTAGCTGAGAATCCAGTTCTCAGAGATAGAATCCCTTGGACAGACTATATGATCCAAGATGGATTATTGTTCAGAGGCAATCAATTGTGCATTCCAAATTTCTCCATGAGGGAGAATCTGCTGAAGGAAAAACATAGTGGAGGATTGGCCGGACACTTTGGTCATGATAAGACATTCGCAAAGCTGAGCGAGTCATAATTTTGGCCAGGGATGCGAGTAGAGGTCAAGATATTTGTAGACCGATGCAAAATTTTCCAGCATTCAAAGGGAAAGAGGCAAAATGCGGGTTTTTATCAACCATTGCCCATACCTGAGAAGCCATGGGATGAAATTAGCATGGATTTCATATTGGGATTTCCAAGGGCACAAAGAGGATTTGATTCGATCTTTGTGGTAGTGGATAGATTTTCCAAGATGGCACATTTTATCCCATGTCATAAAACCAGTGATGCGACTCACATGGAAAATCTGTTTTTCAAAGAAGTCGTTCGACTTCACGGCTTACCAAAGAGTATTGTTTCAGACAGGGATACAAACTTCTTAGGGAAATTTTTGAGGACATTATGGAAGAAGTTGGGGACTAACTTGTTGTTTAGTTCAACTTATCATCCGCAAATGGATGGGAAAACAGAAGTGGTGAACAGAAGTCTGGCAGACTTGTTGAGAAGCTTGGTGACAGAGCACCACAATAGTTGGGAAAATGTATTGCCCTAGGCAGAGTTTGCTTATAATGACTCAGTGAATAGGAGCACAGGCCAGAGTCCATTCCAGATTGTATATGCCATGCAACCGAGAGGAGTTTCTGAATTGAGAGATTCAGAGCAGACTGCTACTAGGAGCGCTAGTGCAAAAGAATTTGTTGAGGCAATGAAAGAACTTCACAGCCAGGTGAAGGAGCGGTTGCTGAAATCAAGACAAGAATATAAACGCAGAGACGATCAACATATAAGACAACTTCAGTTTGAGGTTGGTGATTTGGTTCTGGCACATCTGAGGAAGGAAAGGTTCCCGAGAGGAATGTACAATAAATTGAAGATGAAGAAAATCGGACCATGCAAGGTCTTGAAGAAAATGGGGCAGAATGCTTATGAGCTTGAATTACTGGATGGGATTGGAATTTCTTCGATATTCAACGTCTCAGATTTGTATCCATACAAATCTGGGGAAGCAAGAAAAAATGATGAACAACCAGAGGTTCAGTGGCAGAAGCAGATGCCAGTTGCAGAGAAGCCACAGATGGAGCAGATACTGGATAAATGAGTGGGTAAGAAAACTAGAAGGAAAGAATATTTTGAATATTTTGTCAAGTGGAAGGGCCATCCAGTTGAAGATGCCAACTGGGATACTGAAGCAGAGATTTTGAAGCATGGACAGACCGTGCAGGAGCTCATGGACAGGAGCCCATGAAAATTTTCAAGCGAGGGAGTATGATGCAGGCGCATCCCTCATGTCAAGCGAGCCAGCGCAGAAGACAAAGGAGAGCTGGGCAGACCCAACCAAAATATTTTTGAATTTTCCCTTGAAGTTGATGCACCAAACATAAATGAGATCATTTAATGAAGGCGCCTTGGTAAAATGTAATCAGAACTTGAGCGCCCTGCTCTCGTCTGAAGTAGATTGAGGCATTTATAACAGTAAATGTAGGTAGATAGAATTTAATATTAGATTAAACAGTTTTAGAAGAAAGAGGGGAAACGGATATAGACACCCTCATTGTGCATTGTAACATAATTAAGGAAGAGTTAGAAGAATCCAGAGCATGGAGAAGAGAAGCAGAAAACTGTGCAGAAACACCCATGTATAGTTATTTGGATTAATAGAAGAGTAAATTCAAATTCATGGAGTTGTGTTTGTTCTCTGTGTATGTATGTTGAACAATATACTCATGAGTAATTACTTCCTGTTATGCATTTACTGTTATGATTTGTATATGATTTCATGTGTTGATATTGAAGTCTGAGAGGAAGTGAAATGAGTTACAATTGTTTCTCTATCTAAGCAAGGATTCCTGCAAGGAGTGCAGTTGAATTCGTCCGCAAGGAGTGCATTGACAGAAGGCTTGGATAGTCTAACTCTTGTTCTCATTCACCCAAAAGTGAATTTGGGTTATAGGAGCCGTGCAAGGAGTGCGCGGGCTAAGGAGAGTCTCAGTTGTGAAACTGGGCAAAGTATTGAAGGACTGCTACTGCAGGTGTGCGTAGAGTCAAAAGAACTCAACACTAGAGGTGTTTGAAAAAAAAACTGTCGCAAGGAGTGCGTGCAAGGACCCTCTTTGAGGTTGAAAGTGTGAAAAATATCAGGAGGGATAAGGCTTTCACATTCGTCGAGAAGAAGCATAGAGAGGTTGTGCCGTGGAATGTTTGAACAGGTGCTGCAAAGCTACGTGCAGGAGGACCATCTTTCATAAAGAAATATTGGGTTCACTCGTAGAAGATATCCAAGAGGAAGATAGACGGTTAGGATCTTGTGGAGGAGATTGGAAAAATCTCGTCATCCACGGGATCTACCAAAGAAGCAAGGAGGCTACAGTCGCGTTGGGAGTTCAAGCTTTAGGAGTCGTGAACCGTGAGATCGTGGATCAGTTACCTGTCAGTCGTCGAATACGACAGGAGTTGCACAAGAGTTACCATCGGGATTCAAAGGATCGGTAGTCCCGTGGTCGAAGGTCTTTCGACATTTGAAACCCCGAATCCCCGGGAAGATCTGGGTCATCCGTCAGTTAGACACGTGGTGGAGATCGAGGCGTCAGGAGTCCAAGAAATCAGAAAGTACCTTGGATAGGAGGTTGGGGAAGTCCATAGTGGAAACCCCAGCATAATCTGAAGTGTCCATTCGGGAAGACAGGTGTCAGGAATCCAGAGAGAGTCGAGAATCAGCGTATCGGGGTTCCTGAGGATGAGAGAGTTGGGACATCAAAAGTCTCGAAATCCTGACGAGCGCCGAACCGTCCATCTGTTGGGATAGGTGGCAAGGATCGAGAGCCCATAAGTGTTCAGAACTTCAACAGTCAAGAGAACCAAGGTCTTTTGAGTCTCAAAACACCGACGAAGTACTGGCTGTGGATCTCAGGGTGGACACGCGTCAGAAGATCAGAAAAGGAGTCAGGGTTTGAGATATCAGGGATCCTAAGTACCAAGAAAACGTTGCATCAGGAATCGTGAAACTCTGAAACACGATTTCCCAACAGATTAACAGTGTGGGGCCACAAGGGAATTAGTGGAGGACAGGTGGCAAGGAAGCCCTCCATCGGTGTTTGAGTCATCGGGATATCGGGGATCCTGGTGGCAAGTTGTTTATTCACTTTGGAATCGCGAACCGCGAAACCCCGATGAGTAATATGATTGCGTTCATATAAAGAGCGGTTGTGTGGACACAAGGCTTAGACTGGAGGCTAAGGTAGCAGGGGAGTGTATCGGGGATAGAGGATTGGTGATGCGAGTTGGTTTAGACAGTGCAAATTCCGAAATCCTGATAGTAAAAACCCCGATAGCGAGGTAAAAGGTCAGCGTTGACTTACGTCAGGGTTCGGGGTTTTGAGAATCTCAAAATACTCGACCACAAGACTTGCGAAATCGCGAAGTCCAATTTCCCGATAGTTTAGGGAGATCTTTTGGAGAGCTGCTGTGGGTGAGGAAAATTCCCGATAGGGAGTTTGAAGAGCTTTAAAGTTCTTTGGGCTGAGAACGGAGGAGATCCTGTGAGCGGACGTGTCTGGGTGGCGCGCCCTGCGTCATGTCATTAAATGAATTTAATGCTACCTAACTAACTGGTATCAATAAGAGCTTACATGCCTCCTTTACCAAACTCTTAACTAACACTTCATCTTCTTATTGTTTCCTTCATATGGATGACTTCCATATGCAACAATATCATTAGAAACAATTGCAACCATGCAATAAACTTTCTCTTTCCTAGCACAACAACCTTCATTAGCACTTTCATATTCTTATATACAACAATAGACTACTCCTAGTCTTAACATGTTATATATATATATATATATTCCTATGTTATGTATGGTTGTCCAACAGACCATAACATAATTGTTGTTACAACAATTGTAGCAACATCTTCTATCATGTATCACTTTCTTTGTTGTTATTGGTTGTCCTCATTTCTCACTATAATCATTGTACATGATTTTTTATGCCTTGAGAATTTTTGTAGCCAATCCACTCTTGGATACCCTTGCTTTTCCAAACATATACTGTGTTGATATTAAATTTCAGCATTCATCATTTTGTGGATCCCTTTGACCCAACACATACATGATCAAATTACATAACCAATCATGCTCTCGTATTGATTTTGTATCTTCAACATTAATTTACTTTACTAGACTAAAATGAATTCACATTTCCTTCTTTGAACACTTCAGCTATTGTGGTTTCTTGCACCATTCCCTTTTCTTTTCTTGACCACCTAACATGAAACTTGACTTTCATAGTCAATTTCTGGTATGTTGCAATGCTACCCAAATGTCTTCTTCTACATCTTCATAGAGATAAGATGGAAGTACTTAACATCGCTTTTGCTTTTCATCATAAAATTCATTGGCACTTCCATCCTTACAAAATATAACCAATGGCTCCTTTATGTTGAAATATTGGTTGTCATTGATGTCAACCCTCGAAGAAGTATAATAGCCCCAAAGGCATGGTTATGGAACCTATAGTTGATCAAGTAAAAAGGTCATGAAGTATGGTGTAAATGTAGATAAATCACTCATATATGGATAGTCCATATCATATGGTTTCCTATGATAGGTGGTATTCCATGTGGTTCCTCACGATTAGGGAGATATTCCCTCATGAAGTTGGAAGCCCCAAAGGATGGTTAAGAAGCCCCTAGTTGGTTACAAGTATTTAATGAAAGGGTAAAGTGGTTGTAACAAGAAAGTATAGAAGCCCATAAGATTGAGGAGAGAGGCTACATTGAAAAAGTATAAATACACCTCAATAATTCTATCATAAACACATTCATTCACTTTTTCTGTTGAACATATTATAGTGAACTAGTGATCTATTTGGAAAGTTAGCAATGGAGAAATATGAGGTAGCGATAAGAGAGGAGTGCATGAGTTTTGGGGTTGCAGTGTAGAGTGAAGTTCATTGAGGTATATTTGGTTGGCCCCCATGGGTTAGACCACTAGAGTCCCGCGAGGCATCCCTGCGGGTTGCTTAGGGCTCGCCATGCGAGGCCCTGCGTGACATGATGTCTTAGTCCCACGAGGACAAGAAAATATTGGGGGTAATTCTAATACCAAGTACCATAAATTAGAAGTGAGATCAAAGGTTAGATCTACTGTGTATTAGGTTAGCTACAGAGGTATAGGTATGCTTATGTGCTTGTTGTGAAGGTTATATTTTGTTATAGTATGATACATGCTTAAGGTATGGTTGGTTTGGCACATGATTGAGGTACATCTTGGCTACATGATTGATAGAGGTATATTCTTGTGTATGGTTATGATGTGACTGTTATGTTTCATCTTTGAGATGTGGATGTATGGTTGAGGTATACACTTGATGTATGGAGGCATATGCATGAGCCACATGATTGGGTTCTTTGAGGCACTCCATTGATGATATGGTACAGGTCTATACATAATTTATGTTATGGTATATGGTACTAGTTTTATATGTGACTCATGATCTATTACATGGTACATGATTAGCTACTTATCATTAATGTTTTGGTATCTAAATTTGGCATATCTTATGGTACATGGTTGATGCATGTTAGTACATAGTTGATGCATGGTATGGTATAGGTTATGGTATAGAAGGTTGATGGTACAGTGATAAGTAACATGGTAGATGCAGTGACAATGAAAGGGAAGATACAATGACAGTGACAAGTTATAATTTGATGTGACAAAGGAAAGTATAGTGACAGTGACAAAGGTAGTGACAGTGGCAGAGGCAATGATAGTGATAGTGGAAATGGCTGTGACAATGGTAGTGACAGTTGGTCTACATTTATATTTCAAGGCGGCAAGACAGGGCAAGGAAAGAGGTTTGTAGCCTCCTTCCGATTGGTTTCAGAGAACACAGGGAGTTGGAGCTTCCTTCAGGTTGGAGCCTCCTTTTGATTGGAGCCATAGAATTCAAGGAGTTGTAGCTTCCTTCAGGTTGGAGCCTAAATAAGGGGTAACAACCTCCTTCTAGTTGTATCTGGAGAATTGGTAATTTGGTGCTTCCAATGAATGTAATCTTTGATATATAAGAAAACATTCTGTGGTTTTCTCCCATTTGGGTTTCCACGTAAATTCTTCTGTACTTTGTATTTGATGTGATGTGGTGTTTCTTATGTTTATATGCTCATGATACATTGATGATATACCGTTGATTGATACATTGATGATCTACTGTTGATTAAATTGAAGTTTATATATTGTGGTTAAAATTGATAAAAGTGCTCATACTGATTCACCCCCCCCCCCTCAGTATTCCAACAGTTTACATCCCATATTGATTATTTTCAAGTGTCGTCTCCTTTGAATCCTATACCAAGCATAGAACCATTTTCTTCTTCATGTTTCCTTATTGATTTCCCCTTAGAAAATCACCTCCATGTTTGACTTGTCATTCCAATCTACTTTGGGATTACGCTGAACACATTTGGAATGCATCAACAATCCTCTTCTATTGTGGTCATCCCTCCCGGAGTTCTATCATGCACCCCTATTAGTTTGACATTCACCTCATGATTTCTTCTTCTATTATCTTAAGATGTTCAAGGACTTGACTCCATTTTAGAATATTTCCTTGAAACCTGACAGCATCATTCTGGATCTAATCTGTACATAATGCATTTCTTATGCATCAATTAGTACTCTTGAGCATACATGTATCTTCATTGCTTCACCCTTAAATTTCTAGCTTTGATACCATGCCTCCACTGCGCTACTCTGATAACAATAATGGGTGTACTACATCCCTCAAACCATTTGACTGATCTTTGCATATGTTTCCCTTATCTCCAAGTATACCCTATGTTTCACTTTCTCGGAAATACAACCTTTCTAATATGTCAATATTTTTAGAGAAGATATGACCACACTGTACTTCCTTATATGTACATTGGCGTCCTTTGGGGTGAATGTAATTTCATTATTTCATTCATTAACTGATCTACTCTTATATACAAATTCCATTGAGCACTCCTATTAACATGAGTGGATTGGTTATAGTGGATTCCCAAGCCTTAATGGTTGTACCTAGATTCATATCTCAACATTATTCCTTTCTAGTTCTTGTTTTTCTTGTGAGGCATCCTTGACATATCACTCTTTCCTTGAGTTCATATGCTCATCCTTAACCAAAGTCCCAAAATCTTTCATATCCTATAAAACCATCCTTCCATATTATCATTATTTGTATCCCCATGTGAGGTTGTTGTACATGCATTATCAGATATTGTAGATGAAATTATTACCTAGCATCCATATTTGATGTGAACAATTGTCATCTAGAATTACTTCCCCGACAAGAATTTCATTAGGGGTCTTCCCTGTTGCTCATTGAACCCAAATATTTGATCCAACAACCTCTTGAAGAAAGAAAATTATCTTTTTGAGGAAATATCTATGTTATGTTGTCTCCTATCTATATATATCACTTGGATTTTCTTTTCAACAACATTGGTTATCTAGAAACCCAAAATATGCAATTCTGGAACATATGCATACTTTTGTCCTTTTCTAAGATCACAAGAAACTCTCTTCTTGAATTCTTGGAACTTATGTTGTTCAACTCATATTTATGGGTACCTAACTGGATTCTTCCATCCTAGACCTTTCCAATGATTTCTCTCTTATGCAATTATGGGTTATGAGTAGAAAGTTATAGCCATTTTATTATTACCCATTTACTCCAACACATCCCTCAACCATGTGCAATTTTTAATTGTGCCCATAAATCCTTGCACATTGTCCTTTTGAGTTTTGGAAGGACCCAAACTGGGTTTCCTCATGACCTTATTTTGAACATCCTGGCCAAGTTTCATCTTTACCTGAGCTATAGGCTGCTAGATAAATCATGTTGAAGTTTAAGTCCAATCTACCTTTTTATCCTAGAAAGCTACAAGTACCTTCTATGTCCTCTTGTGCATTTTATTTGTCAAAAATTCTGTTCTGAATCCACGGTTTTCCAAAATTCTAAAGATATTTTTGTAGACTTCTCTTGTACCCCAATATGACTTTTGAGTAGGAAGTTATGGCCCTCAGAAGCTAATTGGGTCTCAAAATTTACCTCCACTGTTTGGCATGTAACTCCCCCATATAGGCTCTGCTTGATGAACAATTTACGCATTTAGAAAGATATCTTGGAGATTGATCATTTAAGCTAAAAATAATATATGTGGTGCCTATGGAACTTACAATATTTAAAATTACAAGTCCTAAAAACATTGTTTAGGGCCTAAAAAGCTCCCTGTAAAAACATGACCTATAAGTCTTTGAAATTTTCTGGTAAATATTATTAGATTTTGAGAAGTTATTTAAATCCCGATGACTGGGATGTTGATGTGGAAATTTGGGTCCACCTGGCACCTTAGGGTGGCACCATGTCATCCATTGGCCACCCTGGCCTTGCCTCGTCAACTCCCACTATCTTCCTTTACCTCCTTTTCCTCCCCCCCAACTAACACACATTATTCTAATTCTTGGTCCCACAGTCCTAGGTTTCCTTTGTGGCACCTTTTTATTGGGATGAATTGATGGGAAGGCCCCATCCTACACCCCTTATCCCATTTAAATAATTTGTATTCCCTATTAATTTGAAAATGGAGGATCGTGGGGTGTCAATGGTGATCAATGGTCATCGTTGCATTGTGGGGCCCCCGACCTACCGACTGTTAACAGAGGGGGGAGGGGTTGTGAAAACCAACCATATTTTGGGCCTCAGTACATGGTATGAATAGGTGTATTATGTCCCCCCCGCATAGGGTTATCCTAACCACACATGACCCCCACCTCCCTCGTGACATGGTTCTGTGGGCTCGACTCGTGGTTTCATTCGACATGTGAGTGCCCCACTGTGGCGCCAACTCACTTGCCACTTATGCCACTATTTCTATCGCATACCTTCCACCATGGAATTAAACATCACCTCTCTGCTATTTCAATTGAAATGTGTTCCCCCCCACATCATGTTGACGTTAGTGTATGGAAAATTCCCAATTTTTCCCAACTTTTCCCAATTTTCCCAAATTTTCCATTTTTTCCAAAATGCCCAGTATTACATAATTTCAAAATTATTTCAAAGGATGCCATTGAAATTTTGTATTAATTTCATATAACCGAATTCGTACCTATGAATACCAATTTATCATTTGCATACAAAATTTGACATCCTTCCCATCAAATTCTCCATAAATTTATCGACAAAATTTAGGGCTTTTGCCCAACTTTTCTTAATTATTTCTTCATCCATCATTAGATCTCTGCAATTAAGCTCAATATGGACAATTTTTTTCCTGTAAGCACCAATTCAGTCCCTGTACATAAATTTTTTGACTCATCCACTTCGAAATCACCATGAATTGCACTAGATAAATTGGGGTTTTTTCCCAATTTCGTCAAAATTTACCATGGTCACTCTGCAATTCTAAAATTCGGCCAAGTTCTCCCCAATAAACACCAATTCAACCTTTGCAACAACCAATTTCTTGCATGCACCACTGGTCGACATTCCTGGGCATGAATTTTCTTCAATTCCCTTATGGAATTGGGAAATTTTATCAACTCTACCATGACTGCCATGGTAAATTTGAAATTCAGCCATTACAGTTTGAAAATACCTTAATTAAAGACTAAAATTGATTGTTTCTAATTCCTGGCTCGATCCTTTCAATTTTACCATGAAATTCCTCCCAATTTCACTATAATAATTTTTTCAAACAAATTGCAGACGTGCTCTTTTTGACATTATGTTTAACAAATTACTTGCATACTATGCAATTTTCAATTCCATGCTTTGTTAATTGGCCCATGCAGGATCAATGTTGGCATTGGAGATTTGATACCACTTTCTAACATCCCCAACCCTGAGTTGGGCCATGCCACATAAAAACTACAACCTCTGATACCATTTTAATTTAATGATGTGCTCTGCATATGCACAAAATTATGTAGAATAATAATAACATACAATAGTATGTGCATACATATTCAAATTCAACAAGAAAAATAAATACATTACACACAATAAACAAAATGTAAATAAAATTACAGTAGATTGTAAATAACATAATTACAGACATTACACAGCAGGATAATACTCATTAGAAGAACATGTTAGCGACATTTCTTGTTCTAGGCACAAAAGTATTCGGGTCTGCAAGTCGCACGAGAAGCGCCTAAGCGCAGCATGGAAAAAATCTCGTTTTGAGGCTTCCAATCAAGCAGGTGGGTGGAATTACGATGTCAGTAGCCCGGATCCATCCATAAGAGTAGATCAACGGTCATCGGAATATCGGGGCTAGCAAGTTGACCGATGTATAACGTCAAAGAAAGCAGCTTTATCCTGAGACTGAATCTGGGTCGTTCGATCCTGTGACACATAGTGCAAGATATAGTCGGAATATCAGCAGTCGGGAGTTCGAAGGGTGAAAGTCCTTCATCATCTCACATCCCGAAACCCCAAACCCCGGAGTGTCGAAAGTGCCCAGAGGCGGGCCCGCAGTATCGCAAAGCAGCCTCAGTCATTCATCCATAGGAGACACCTCGCGCACGATTAGGCTCCTCTCCTTTTCGCCCATTGTGACTTCGAAATACTAAAGAATAGTCTATCATATTCCCGATGCCTGAGGTGCCAGGAGCGTCCAGGACTCGGGCCCGCAGCATCAGCAAGTAAGTTCAGGGCCGTCAGATCTGAGAGGGACACGTGGCGCCCAATTAGGCCATCTCGGCGTTTCACTCATCGCAGATATGAATAAGCAAGGATTAACTCCTTCCATTTGCGAACGCCGAAAGTGTTTTGGGAATAGACACAGGGTCGCAGCCCGTGGTCACTTGGGAAAGAAAGGAGCCGTGAAAAAGGGGCCAAAGGCATCGAGTCTAGTTGCTGAAAGGACATCATGATCTCCATGCGCCATCTGATCTGACCTTGATCCTGGTTTTCGCCTGGAGTAAATGAAGATGAGAAGGGGTGGTTGAAACCTCTCCTTAGGCATTACGTGCAAATTATGGATAATCTAGCAGTCGGTCTGCTCGAGAGGGTCTTGTGTACCCATTTTTCTAAAGAAGCCATGTCGAGTCTTCAACCAGCCGGAGGAAGTCTGCAAACGCTAGCCCGACACTTAATGGCTTAGCTACTCCTCCTGTAGGAGCCATGCGCAGTTAAGGTGGCGTCTGACAAAGAATACCTATCCGAATTCGGCTGAAACGACACCAAGACGTGGATGACTGAGCACGCCGCTGTTAGGCGAATTTTCTGAGTATATAGACTCAGTATTTGTATTTTGTAAAGCATCGATGGTTGAGCAAGGCTCCCGGTGGTAAACATTAATGAAGCACTATTTTTTTGGTTATGTCTAGACTCTTGAGACTTATTGTCTTATGAATGTCAATTTTTCTTTCGCGTCTATGTTTACATTGTATTAGAACGGCTCAGAATTGGAGAATCCAGTCGAGTTGTAACTGTTATAGGATGATGTAGAGTTTGATCGCTGTAATAGTCACATTGTTTCTAATCGGTCCCTGTGATTTTCTTAGCACTGAACGACTTGGAATTGGAGAATCCAGTCAAGTCCCCCCTTTCAGTTTCCCGAAGCTCTAAACTGGAGGATCTCACATTCAGAGTTTTTCTTCTACAAATTACTGAAAGGCCTGTTGCCTGAGGTAGTTTGTCCACTCTTCTCACCAAGTCTTCAACCTGCTCATTTTCAAATCTACCCACTGACTGAAGTTAGATCAAGACATCCTTTGTTCCTCGCATGCTGGACCCAGTCCCTGAGTTTGAGTGATATCTTCCCGAGTCTCTACCCATTTGATCACCCATTAAAACTATCGTGACATAAAAATTGATGGGCGTCGGGCTCTGCTCCAACTGCAATCAAGGAGCGACTTCCATCGCCAACATAACACATATATGTTGTTGTAAAAACACCAACTGCGTGAAGACCTCAAACTTTCCTCCCAACCATATAAAATGTTGCTCATAACTCAACAATAGTTCATGCCCAAGATGGGGCTAAAACACCACCTACGCAAAGGAATCATAAACCAGGATAATGTCTCTCAAACAATAGAAATGCCCAACCATATATTCAGGTTCCAACTCTAGTAGACAAGATACAGTTCCTCATTCCCCACATTCCTGTCCCACCCCAGGAAGTGTTCCCCTTCTCTTCTCAACAATCCTTCGGCTTCCCCACTTCCCTTCTAAATCTTTAACAACATGACAGATAAGAAGTCTCAGATCCATGTAGTAGTATCTTGACACCTTGGGAATCAATTCCTAGCAATGCTCTCATGCGTAGAGAATGCTCACGGGACTGAAAACCCACTTCTTGAATCACTCACAGGCCTAACAACCCACTTATTCAACATCACAAATGCCTGACAACCCACTTCTTCAATCAGACGTTCCTGACAACCCACTTCTTAAGTCCAATTTTACCCAAAAATGCTCTAAGGCTTCCCCAATACCGATATGGATATGGTAGCAAGGTATGGATGTCGAGTACCATTTTCAGGTACGAATGATGGAATTAATCAAATAATTATGATGGAATTACATTAAATCCATAAATTATATATGCATGTACCCTATGTGACACATGGAACATTAAGGGACTAACTTTTTCTCTACATGTAATTAGTTCCCTTTTTCTGTGGGAACTTAGGATAACATAATGTTATATATGAGTTTAGGACTTAGGAATAATACTATTTTATTCATAGGGTCAAGTCCCTTGACTTATCCCCTTAACCTTAAACTCTTAGCCCCCCCTTTCCTTTTCTAGTGGAGTTTATCCACCCATACTCTTTTGTCTGGTTGGTCTGTAGAAGTGATGTATTTTATTAATATCTGAATGTGATTACATTTTACAATGATAGGCTCACTAGCATTTTTTCATCTAGGCTCTCTGGCCTAATAATCATACAGATACTTTGGGCTATAATATCTTGGCTCACTAGCCTATGAAACATATGTACAATTACAATTAGGGATCAATTTGGGGGTATTACATCAAGAGACAATGATGAACGGGGAAAACGTGATTTGGGAACTCTCAAAATTTATGATTGGGTGGGAGTAATAGTTACATTGATATTTTCGGGAGATCTGGTGGAAATATAACTAGATGGAAGAGGTATTCACATACTCTATCTAACTCTAAGGCATTTTTGACAAATATATAGATAGCTTTATTCTCAATGGATATGGGGAAACAAATATGTGTCTTAAATGTTTATGCCCCCTACTCTGATAGAGTGGACTATTGGGACACATTATTTAATATGGAATGTATTCAAAGTGGCCTTGTGGTGATAGGGGGAGATCTAAACTTTACATTAGGAGATTAAAAAATTTGGGGACTTTTGTTCTCACATGGGGTGCCTCTCAAGATATTTTATCAGAAAGATGGAAGTAGTGGGTTTGTTGGAAATTGAGCCAACAAAACTAACTTCCACTTGGAGAAATAAGAGAATAGGGAAAAAAGTAATAACCAAGAGGCTTGATCATTTTCTGATATCATAAGGGTTTTTGGATGAATTTATTCAAGTAATACAATGGGTAGCCTCGGGATGGGACTCAGACCATAATCATGTTGTGCTAGAAGTAGCCCCTACCTAGGAAATTCCACCCAATCCATTCAAGTTGAATCCATAATGGTTGAAGGTGGAAGAGTTTGTTAAAAAGATCAAGGATGATTGGAATCCCTTTGATAAACACATAACAAATCTTTCTCCACTTTAATTTCAACAAAATTTCAAAGAGGCAAAGAAGTTAGTAACCCAATGGGATAAGGACAAAAACAAAAAGATGATATGCACCTTAAAGAAGTGGAAGAATGTCTAGAAACACTTTATAACTGTGAAGGATTTGGATAATTGATTGATACTTAGAAGTTGGAGGTTGTAACAACCCCCAACTGAACTTAGGATCATTACAATGTGGAAAACACATAAAACGTAAACTTTTCTTCTACCTAAATTCATGTAGCTTACAAATTACACATGGATTTTATTTTTTTAACTAGAACGGTTATGTTGCATTAATCGACTTTCTGGCTAGCCTGAATCAGAAAGTTACATATCTGAAGAAGGTTGTTGACCTCTAACAGTGATGCCAACCTTCTTGTGAATGTCTTGGGAAACCAATCCCATTTGCTTCTTGAACTAATTCGAGAAAATGACAAAAATTGCATACATGAGTAAATTCTCACAAATTGTGAGCATAGTAGAAGACAGAAGCAAAGCATTAAACCGAGGGGGATGTAAATTTCCCCTTAATGTAGGGGTCTAGCTTTTTATGAGAACCTAAAGAAATGTTGGAGGCCGCCTCCTTTTCTCTGCGCGCTTTATTGGTCTTTCACCCTCGGGTAAGGGGTGGAGACGGAGCTGAATTGTCTTCTGGTTCAGAAGTTTCCACAGAGACTGAGACAACCAGGCCTGCAAAGGCAGAGGGTTCCAGAACTGAAGCCCGATTTTCTTTTTCTGCCATTTTTTCTGGGGGGGTGGAATCTAGAGGGCTTTTGTCTGCCGAGGGATCTTCCTTAACTGTTGTTGCTTCTGGATCCAGGGCTTCATCCTCCTTCAGCGCATCAAAGTTGTTTTTAGTTTCTAGAGTTGCCTCTGCCGTATGGGTGGCCTTTGGGGCCTGGGCTAACAGATCCTTTCGCCTTGGCTGCCTTCGTCGGTTAGTTACTGGCTGAAAATCATCTTTGACTGGTCCCAGCTCCTCAGAGGTTTTGGGACAGCTTTTTGCGAAATGACCGTAAGCATGGCACCGGAGGCACTTAAAAGGAATCTGCTTGTAGTCCAGCTCTTGGATATGGCACCATTCCCCCAGGGAGAGCTTAAT
>SNQJ01S0024348.1:113500-124066 GCA_010110895.2 Picea sitchensis
ATTTGACATTTTTTGCAGACGACACTTCCTGATTCCTGATTCCTGGGCTCACTCATTCAGCATATCAGTACAAATTGGTAAAGAATTGGTAATGTATTTCGGCCATCAGATGCTCTTCTGACCTCACACATTAGGGGGCATCTATTATAACCCAAAAATGCACCACATAGGTTTACCTGGCATCAGGCCAACTCATGCCTCTTCCTAGCCAAGTTGAACAAATCCTCAAAAAAACACTTAAATCAAGGGACCCGCGCCCTAACCCTTCACTGGGCACGGGTGACCGCTTGCTGACCTTCTACTGCACGCGGGTATCCGCGGGCTAACCCACTACAGCCCGCGGGTACCTAACAAAGCAAGAAATCAGGAAAGTTTTCGTCGGGACACGAGGCTTTTTGTCAGTTAACTGGAACTCTTCGCCATGCATGGCCGAGAGTTCTCCTAAAACCCTAGCTCCTTCTAGCTTATAAAAGGAGGGGTAGGGGTACTATTCAAGGAGGAAAAAATGATAGCAAAGAAACTCTGCCAAATTGCCAAGTCCATTATTTTCCCAACCCTTTAGCTTTGCCTCAAGCTTCAGGATAACTTCATGCTGCAGCAGTTGGAGGACAAAAGAAGACGAGGAGCCCAGGATCAGGATCGAGGAACGGTGGCCAGTCTCAGAAATCATTGTAAGTGATTCATTTTGAGACTAATGAAAAAGATGCTTTTCCCGTCCCAAGTACATGAATCTCATCTATGTTATTTGATTTATGTTTTATTTCTAACCCTCTAGTAGATCAGTTGTATGCATGTGTAGTCTTACCTTGATTGCAGGAAGCTTTGTGGAAGGGGCAGCAGTAGCGAGGAAATCGAAGGCTCAACGGAGGATCTACTTCAATCATCGTTAAAAAGGTGAGTCGATTCTACCCATGTTTGCAAGGGAAAAGGGGTTGAGATTTTGGGTAGAAGGTTAAAAGTTAAGTCTTAAGGGTCATGATCTGCATACAAGCTCAAAACCCTAGCTTGTTAGTCTGTAGGGTAGAATACCCCACAACACTTCATTCTTTCCATAGCTCACAGGGGCTTCAACTCCGCCTGTATTGTCTCTTCTTGATACTTCACTTCCTCGAGCTGCGACTCTAGTGACTTTAGTTCTGGATTCTCCATGAGTTTCTCATACGTCTAGGCACTATGATCACTTAGTTTCTTGCATTCCATGGAAAGAGCCTGTATTCTCTCAACTGCACTCCGGGCAGTTGCTTCTCTTTGTTCCCTTACATCCTGCGGGGTGTCAGGTACAGTGCAGAACTCTAAATCTACTATTTGTTGTTGTAGTTGTTGGATGGCTTCTACGAGCTGCTCTACTTAATGCTCAATCTAGTCTTCTTCCTGTGGCTCTAAGCCTGTCACAGAGTGAAGTGTTATGTTGACTACTTCCTTTACTTCGAGTTGCTCTGCAAGAAACTCTTATTTTTCTTGTTTCATCTCTACTTTCTCTTCTTCAAACTTTTTCTGAAGAGAAACCTTCTCCTATTTTTCAACTCTTCATTTTTCTATGAGTATGGCTTACACTTGCTTCAAGTCCTGGGTGGCTTGTTCTACTTCTTCTTGTGTCGACGAAGACGAGATTCGACTGTATCAGCTAATCGACATAGTTGGGTTGGCTCATCCCCCAAATCTAGTTCTCTTGATGGCAGGGGAACACTGGATACTACATGACTGGACTGAATATCCTGTTGTACTACTCAAAGATCAACCTCGATTCTATCTTACATTTCCTCCTACTTAGCTTATTTCTTCTCCATGATTTATAGCGAGGTGTCATTTAGCATTGCGATGATGAAATCAAAATCATCATCAGTAAGCACAGTCTTCATCTTGGTCACGGTGGCTCTGGACTTCTTCCACGAAGAGGGTTTCTTGGGAGAAACCTTCCTCTTCTTCAGGGGATCAGTCTCATATCTCATCGGTGTTACTTCGCCTTTATTTTGTTCAACTTCTCTGTCCATAATCTTTTCTACGTCGTCATCACCTCCTTTCTTAGGTGATATGGAAGTAGTATTCCCTAAGGTGTTGCTTAGGTCTTGGACCTCTTCAGTATTCTTCTTTTTACTGGGTCCGAGTGTATCATGCACGGTTTCTAGGTTGTCAGGGTCAGACATATCTACAGGGTCTGTTGGAATAAGGAGGTATGTGAACCAGTCCTTAGCGATCTCCTCAAGATCCTCTTCCATGAGCTTGTAGTATGACTGCAACTACTCCTTATGTTCATTGGATTGCATTTTAATGTAAATGAAATGTCGATGTACGAAAAACTTCATCAAAGGTCAGAATCTATGTAAAGTGTTTGGATTCATGCGAGGCTCAACTTCGATGGCTCTCTTTAGCTGAAGGTAGTAGGAATGAAAAATAGTGTTTGACTACTATTGTTTTCTCATATCACTCGAATACCAAAGGGTAGTGAACTTCACGGCAAGCGGCTCGAAAGGTTCAATATCCGGGAAGGTCACACCTTCCGGCATCTCCTAGGCAACAAAGGTGATAAGGATTAGTAGCCAGCTGAAGTGGAACTCGGAGCCTTGATCCTGCGCTTCGCAGCAGTCTAGCTCTAGATGATTCACCATGTACTTCACCCAGTTCATCTATAAACCTTCTAAGAACTTTTCTGGGAGGTCAACAACAAATCCTGTGACCTGCATGGGTCTGTTATTTCATACCATCTTTCCAACTATTAACTGACATGCTAGGCGTAATGCACCATTCTAGATGGAGGCTACCTTGTAGCCTCACGTCCCCTTCTCCACATCATTGTATGTATCCTTGATCTTCTGTGCTAGTGCACGGTCCTAACGGTCTAGTGGAGAGATGTCTAACCATAATTGATTTTCTTCCCATTTAGGTTGTCAGTCTAATGATTATACAGTTCCCAATGGCTATATTTCTTTTCCATGGTGAAGTTCCATGTGATGTTGCTTTGATATCCCGACGAAGTTCCAATTTTTCATATTTTCCTTCTGCGAAGTTCCTTCTAGATCCTTCTGTAACTTCTTTATCTTAGCTCTCTTCTTACTTAGTCTTCTATCCTTTTTCCCAGTGAGTTTCATCTTGGTATTCCTTTTTCCATTCTGATTATTATCTCCTCTTGATAGAGTAACTTCGTGTTGTTGAGATTCTTTCCTAGAAATCAGGGGTAATACTTAATCTATATCTGGAATAGGTACTGCAATGTTCTAGGAGTCCTCTGGTATTCTTGTAACTTCGACATCCAATTCTCTGGTTTCAAATGGATTCGATATGTTCTCCTGTTCTTTAATCAAGTGCACAATCTTCCTAGTCATGAAATATTTTAACTCGTACTTCTTCTGCTCTAATACTTCTTTTTCTTTCCTTCTGGCCTGGTCTCTTTCAATCCAAGGTTTTCCAAGCAACATAGTAAATGGAGCATTGTCCTCAATAAATTTAACAACTTCAAATTCTTCTTCTGTTGAAGCTCCATGAGCACTCATAGAGATCTGGGTAAGTCTTCCACATAGGGTTATCATATTTCCTCTAAATAATCCTATTCCTCCCAATGAATGAATCATAGCAGGATTTCCTAGAATTTCCTAAGTTCTTTCAGTCATGATATTCACCTTTGTTTCCTCATCTAGAACACACTCAATTTCTAAGTCTCCTATTCTTACTTCTATGCATTCTTTTTCTTTGAATATCTCCGATAAGATGACATGTCGGTGGTCATTCAAGGTTTCTTTCATATGTAGCAACACTTTCTCTAATTCTTTCTAGGGTTCTATCGTAATCTCAATTGCTTGACCTTTCTCTTGGTCTTCTTGTCTCATATTCATCCTTTCCATCTTGGATATCATTATGGGGAAATCCAATACTTCATGGTCCATAGCTCTACAGCAAAGACAACTATATCTTCTTTCAGGGAATTCCTTAGCCAGATGGCCTAGTCTTCTGCAACTGTAACAAAGGGTTAATCCTCTCTTTCTCTTAAATGATACCCAACCTCTCCTGTACTGCGCACTAGGATCATGGTGGCTAACCTACAAAAAATTATTTCTAGGATCTTGCATCCATTTGTTAGTCCAAACATTCTCTTTATGCATAGGTATAACATATCTTTCACTATTCTTATCAGATTTACTCATATCAAATATTCTTTCATCTATCAGTGCCCTAGTTTTCAAGCTAGGAAAATTCTAATAAAACATACCTAGATCCATACTTTAGAAACAAAAATCTCCACTTATCTTACTTCTACAGTGCACAAAGATTTCAAATCTAAAAATTTTCACTATTCTTACCTTTATCAGAGCACAAAGCTTGCAGATCTTACCTCTTTTAATAAAAAAATTCTCACTTTTACCTTTCTCAAAGAAAAAAGCTTTAAGATATTACCTCTTTTCTTTTGATAGGACTTCTTTTCTTTAGCACAGAGCTTCACAAACTAAGTAGAGTACTGCGCACTAGAGTGACATATCTATGCACAGAGGTTTCACAATTTCAGGCCAGATCTTCGAACAAAGATTTTTCTTCCTCAGTTCCCAACAATCACAGTTTTGAGTCCCAGCAACAGAACCATTTTTTGGCACAGGGGTAGAGCTAGGGTTCAATGCTACAACAACGCACCAACAAAACCCTAACTACCATCCCTTTCGACAACACCCATGAAGTAGATGAAGTCTCACATGAGGTAGAGGCAGGGGTGGTTGTAGGACTCAGATGCTTGCAACCTTATCTGGGACAAAGATCTATGATTTTAACCACTTAACAGAGCACTCAACAATTATACTTATCAACATTCAGTGCTTAGTAACAGTGCAGACAAACCCTAATTATAGTACAGTGCAGTATTCATTCACATCTAGCATTTAGCAGCACTTATCATGACAAAAGAGATCAGATCTTACCATATTCAACATTCAACACATGTACATAAGTCAAATCTAACATTCATTCATAAGATCAATCACAAAGCATTAACACATATATCATTCATCTAAGTCAAGGAACTGAGCAATAAACACATCAACACATCGCACAAAGCAAAGAAACACAACATGTACGTGGTTCACCCCCACCCTGCGGCTACATCCACTAACTCTTCTTCTCTTCTACTATCTTATGTCAATCAGTTACATGCAGAGAGCCTGGAAAAACCTACTACACATAGGACAGGATATCTTCACACTTCGCTAGATCCTCCTTCCCCAAGATAGGTTGCAGCACAAAGCCTTCTTACAACTACTTGCACTTAGCTCTGCAAGTCCTATACAACATGCACAAAATCAATCTCTATTCAACACTTAGCACTTTCGATCACACAGATCGAACTTGTCTCCCTTAGCACCTACCACCACTATTTACATCGCCTAGATACTTATTTATACATTACAAAAGTGGGCCTAGGCATGGGTAAACCCATGGGCCGACATTCCCATACCCGTTACATAATCCCAAAACCCAAAAAGGCCTAAAAGGGGGTCGAGATCCTGCAATCTCTGCTTCGTCTTGCGCTCCGTCTTTGACAGCCTGTCAAAGTCCCAAAATTAGGTCAAACTTTACTAAGGATCTCCCAAAACTCGGTCAAGGGCCAACACTCTATATGCATCTGATGTCCTTTCCCGCATCAACTCCATATTTCTACAATCTTTGTCATCATGGCCCACTGACCTGGAAAAGGTGCAATATGAGCTCTTCAAGACTATTTGGTATTTCTCCATCATCGTGCAGTGATAAGGGTTGTGACCTAGTTTCTTACATATTTCGCACCATAATCCTCTTGTTGGTAGTGGATTTGGCATTCTTGATGCCATATACTATGCAAATGTTGGGCATTCGTTCTTGTGGTGTCCTTCCTTCCTACATGTGGTACACCAAACAACTTCTCGTTTGTATTTGTTATTATTTTGGTTTAGCTGAAACGTTACTTTCTTCAAGTCCTCCTTCATCTCTTCAATAGCTAGGTTTGTTTGCTGGTACTGATTTTCTTCCAGTTTTAGGGCTTCTTGCAGATCCTCTGCTTGCCTCTGGAACTTCTATTGTCACAATGGATATTTTAAGTGTGGGAGTAGTGAATTGAAAAACAAGTGTCTATGCTACATCTCAATCATGAGATATTTTAACTTTCCCTTCAGTCGCTTGAATCTTTGATCAATCTCCCATACAGATTCTCCTGTTTTCTGTCTTATTTTGATCATCTCATTCATGTACTGATCCTTTGATCTCGGCTTCTGGAGCTCATTTATCAGTACCTTGTTAATTTCTTCCAGTGTCCTTGTCATCCCAGGGGAACTGTTTGCATCTAAACTAATGTACTAGTCTAGTGCACGGTCTCTTAGCATAATAGCTAGCTACGCAAGTTTGTTATCTTCATCAATGATCTATTTTTCTTCCCAGATCTTTTCACAAATGAAAAAATGTTTCTCAGGGTCTTCTACTGCTTCTCCTCGAAATTCAGGTATCTTGATGGTGGGATCATGTCCTTCCATTCTGAATGTTGAACTACTACCTTCTCGTAGTGTAGATACCTGACTATTGCTTCCTAAACTGGTTCCTCCAGTTGTTGCTCCTTGTGTATATGTACTTCCTACTATCGGACTTCCTCTGAACTTAGGTTTTCTAAACGGTAGTGTTTTCTTTGGTGTATTATTCACACATGGGTTTATGGGTTCCACACTGACATTGATATGGATAGGATGGATTCCTTATCCTCCCTCTCTTGTACCTGTCATCTTTCGCTCATATGTTGCGTGCAGGATTTCCTCAATCTGCTCCATGGCCTGAAGATCCTCTACCTCATCTTCATCACTCCCCAAGTCTTCCATCACAGCTATATCTATCTTCTTGGTATTCACCTTGTGTTGGTAGGGTGCTTCGTTATGTGTCTTTCTAGTTGTCTCCAAGATCCACCGGATCTGGTCATCATCCATCATGATTGGATCCAAGCGTTCTTCCTTATTTCCCTTATCCTTTCCTCCTTCCATTTCTCCTCTTTATGTCAGTGCTTCCCCACCTCTCCCATGAATGTAGGGAAATTTAGTTGTTTGATTCCATTGTCATTACACCTTTTTAATATAGCAATATCTTAATCTAAGTATAGAGTGATAAAATGTACCTTCCTTAAGGTCCTCGTAGAAACTCTTTCTCCATTGCATTGTATGACTTCACTGTGTCTATTGAAAACTCTATGGTAAAACCTATCACAATACTATCAAGCCAAAATTCTATTGCGCGGGTGAACTTGTTGTTCACCTCCTGAAGTTGCTCAATATGTACTGGGGTCCACTCTAGCTATTGAATCTGGTTCGTTGCGTGGTTATCCTTCAACCTTAGTATCCAATCCTATAATAGATGTGTAAAATCGCAGAAAAAGACTTCCTGTAAATAAGTAAACACTTATTTCTCAAGATATTTGTGAGGTGTTAGTCTATGGTTTCTATTGTATTTTTGTGTGAAATCTAGCTCCTTAGTTCTTAGCCAAGTTTCGATCTCTGATTTTTTGGGATTCCATGACCTAAACATTCCCTCCTAATGGCTCATTGTTCTCTTCCCTAACCTTTTCTTAAGATGTTTCTGACAGATCTTCGAGTTATCTTCTCTACTCAATCCTCTCTTGTTCCTACCAATGGAAATGAAACCATTTGTTGGTTACTTCTCTCTTATACTGTCTGAGTTTATTGACCCATGGTTCATGTTTGTTAGGGGATCCAAAAAATTCTCTAAAACTATCAGCCCTCCTGGTAAACCAGAAGGAAACGCAACACATAGAATGCGTTGCGTAGTCTCACTCGAGATAGCTTTAATGGGTGGTTGTAATACTCAGGTCTTTACAACCTAGGATTGAGTGGGAGATAAGTGAGATACATATTGAATCATTATTATGACTTGTAAATGCAACATACTATTATTCACGATTAATGCAATAAATCCATAGGCTTATTCCTTCAGTTTCACAAAAGCACTCAACAAGCAATAGAATAACTCATTCATTCAACAAAATAATAACTACTTCAGACAATAAGATGTGAAAACATTCATCACATAACACAGATGTTACCATGGTTCACCCTCTCCTGGGATACATCCACAAAGATTTGGCTCTCATCTCTTTTATTATAGTTGTTATGTCGTTGTCGTGCCACGCGCTTACAAATCTCCCCTGATGGGTAAGATCTATATGAGGTGAACTAGATCACACCAGGCTCCTTAGACTATGATCTCATCCTCAATATATACCTCTCTCATCTCTTCTAGCTCAACAACTTACAAAATAGGTCTTACAGCAAAACATTACATATTCCATCAACTCATGCGTAACTTACAATAGCATAATAGTACTCTGACGTGAGCTGACCATGATGCCTAAACATCTATATTTATAAATTTTGGGATCTTCATCCATTTACAATACCTTACCAAAACCCTAACCGTATCATTGTTAGGTATTCCTCCCATGCGTTCTTGTTGTTCTAACTTCCAGTTGTTTCTTTCCTTGTGCACTCCTTCCTTGCATGCGCGCATGTTGTGTTTCCTTTCATCTGTTTCTTCTCTTGTGCACACTTTATTTCCAAAAAATGACATGATTTTCCTCTTTGGCCTTTGTCCTGCCTCCAAAAACATCCCTACTATAATCCCCAATTTAATTAATGCTTAATGTAGATATAATGTATGGTTGTGGCCGAGTGATGTATATGCGAATTATATTTTTGATTTTTTATAATAAATTATGATTTCAACTACGGAGGCTATGGATAGAGATTGAGGGTGAATTAATCCACAATATAGGGGAGGGTCTAAGATAATTTCTAAGAGAAGGGGTCAAAGGGGGAATTATCCATGTCTATTAATTCAACCTACTTCCTAAAATTTACTATTGATATATGAACCTTAAATTTTTTTTGTTGAGTGTTCCCAAAGCCAATCATTGAATGCATGTAAGAGGGTTGGTGTGAGAAGTCACATCCCATATTTATTGGGAGCATGGGGGTTTATTACAATCATCTTGAAGAAGTCTGTAATTCAAGAAAGAAATCCAAAGGAGAGCAAAATCATGTGGGTAGTTACATCAATTTTTAGACAGACATGTTTCACATGAACAACAGGTAGAGAACAAGGAATAGGAGCTTTGGAGCTAGAGAAACCACGGAGGGTGAATTTTGGAGAATATTTGGAGTAGAATATTTAAGATCCAAGTTTTTAGTCCTAAATAGTGAAATCATGTGTGAGTTGCATTGTAACAACAAGTGATTGGTATTGTTTTCCTGGTAGTTTTCCTAGCAGTTTTCCTAGCAGTGAGCTCCCTTGAGTTTCCCAGTAGTTAGATTATTGCTTACATGTGCCAAAGAGACCCTGATAAATGAATGGGATGCTCAATGGACTAAGAACAATGAAGCGGTAAATTCCTTAGGTTGGGTACGTTGAGAGGAAGAGAGCTAGTGGAAAATCGAGATAGTTGTAGGAGAATACCAACCGGTTATGGGATTGTCTGAGCTATGAGTAGATAGTGAAAGACCACTCTATTTTATGGATTTCTAGCCCAAATTCAAGGGTGACTTCTTGTTCATATATGGAATAAAAATTCTATGATTGGGTGGAAATTCCATCCCAATCAACTAGTTGCACAACCGTTTGTAAAATATAAGTGTTTATCTTATTTCAATGTTGCATTATGAGTTTAATTGTTGTGTATTAACTTTGTTTTTGAGAATTATTTATATGTTGTTGTGTTGAGTTATTTAAACTACATTCATGTCATTTTTATCATGTTGTATATGCATCTAATTAATGGTATAAGATAGTATTTAAATTTGTGTGTAATTCATAGCTGGTAAGCTACATGAAATTTGTTAGCATAAAATTTTAATTTTATGAGTATTTCCGCATATATTGGACCTTAGCTAGGCCGAGGAAAGTTACAGATTAATATGTGAATTGTATTTTATGAATTTTAATTAATAAAATGTGATGCCAGTTGATGGAGGATATGGACAGAGACGGGGGATGAGATTTCCACAAGAGAAAGGAGTGTCTAAGAGGGGTCAAAGAGGGGAATTATTTATGGGTATTAATCCAAATTCACTTTAATGAATTATTTATGGGTATTATTCATTCGTGCCTTGGAAATATTCATCGGTACCTTGAAACTCCTCACTTGGAGGAAAATTTTCATCCAAATAATTTAAATGTTGATCATAGTCTCCACTTTGACCTACATTTTGATTATTTTCATTACTATTAAATTGTTGAATAGATTGATCACCATCATATTCCTTCTCTTCATCATCGGTGCCTTCAAAGTCCTATGATTTGGGGCTTTGCTAAGGAAGATGTTTAATAACATTGCTTGCACTATGATCAAACTTTTGACTAGATGAAAAATATGATGCCTCATTTGCATTACAAGCATTCCCAATGCATTTGTTACTCCCAACAGAAGAGGTATGTGAACAATTTGTTGATGTCTCTGAAATAAAATCTCCTTTATCCGACGAAGCCATCACTTCTCACTAAGAACATAGAATGATACAAATGCTCACCCTCCCAATGACATTCTTATAACTTGCAGAATGATCTTTC
>SNQJ01S0024348.1:124116-144841 GCA_010110895.2 Picea sitchensis
GAACTGAATAAGATATTGTTGTTACGGCTGGTGTAACAACTTCTTCTTCGTTGTTGTGGATGTTGTTTCAGCATCACAATTCTCGGGCTGTTTCAGCCATGTGAATTGCGCTCTGATTTTTGACCGCTGACTGTGTCGGCTTCCTCGTGTTTCAGCACCGTCGGTTCTCTCTGTGTTTCAGCATCTGCAACTCTAGATTGTGTAATAGCTCCGTGTTTCAGCATCTTGCGACCTCGGACTATGTAACAGCTCCGTGTTTCAGCATCTTCGACCTTGGACTGTGTGGCAGCTCCGTGTTTCAGCAACTGCAACCTCGGACTGTGTAGCAGTTCCGTGTTTCAGCATCTGTTCTGTGTTTCAGCAACGGCGGCCTTGGACAATTATGTGTTTCAGCAATAGGTCTTGAATGCAGATCTGCAGCTTTGGACACTTATGCATTTCTAATCAATGGTTAAGTACGAGAGTGATGTAAAATATTATGCAAAACAGATTAAACATATAGTAATGAGAAGGGACGTTGTATACCTTTGAGATGATCAGATAAAGTGATAGTATGAGTCTAAATGTAGGTGATCAAGAGTATAATGGTGGAAAAAAGTATAGGCAAAAAGGTACATTGTGTGGTCCTAACAGTGTACTCATCCTATAAGGATTCTTGGATACTGAGGCTGCTCCAGGCATCAAATTTATGGAGAAATCAATATATCTCTTGGGTGGAAACTCGGTATTTCTTTAAATACATATTCAAACTCTTTTAGGACTTTATAATCTTCAATAATTGGTACTTTATCCTTAGGCTCCTCCATGTTTTCTGCAAATAATTGACATCATTTCCTAAAGTTTTTCTTCGGCTGCAAGGCTGAAACTTATTTGATGGTTAATGCTCTTGGAATTCCCTAAATTGTTCTCAGGTTCCCTTTTTCATCCAAGCAGGTAAAATCCTTATTATAATAGTCTAGAACAACATGATGTTGGTCCAACCAATCCATACCGATTAGGTAGTCATATGAGCCCAATGGTATGATATTTGAATATTCCCTTGTGCTTAATCTATTCATGTCCATTGGGCATGCCTTAACCATATCATTAATCTTCCTTTTAGCTCTTGTAGCTAGTTGCACCATCCAAGGTTTACCAAGCTTGCTTCTTGGAAAATGAAATCTTTACACCATATTAGGATCTAGATAACTATGACTATATCCCGAATCAATCAAAACAGAAATGGGTTGGTTGTTTATATTACCTTCCACTTCAATAATATGTGATTGAAACTCACTTTGCTTGTTATCCAGAGCTACGTAGATCCTAGGTACATTTATGCCCATGTCCTCCACTGTTTTAGCTTGTTGTACATTGCGAATATTCCTAACTTTTTCACCTCTATGAGAGAAATATCTATACATATGATCTCCCCCACAACCCCAACATTGAATAGGAACATAGTTACCAACTTAATGACAATTTTGACCTCAAAACAAGAACTATGGCAAAAAAACCCCCATATTTTTGCATAAAAAACATCAAAATCAATCCCCAAATAAAACAGTGGTTCTATCGGTAGCACAATTTTTTTAAACAGGGTCAAAATTACAACATTATTCAAACATGGCCTTTAAAACATAGACAATAGCTCATAAAAACCTTAAAATCAACACCTAAAAAAAAGATGTTTTTGAATTTTTCTTTTTTCATTTCGAAATGTTAAATTTTGAGATCATTCGAAATCTTCTGTTTAGCACTTGGTACCATTAAAACCAAAACCACAAAATCAACCATCAAATTGAAAAGTACTGCTACCAGTAGCACCCATTCTAAAATTGGGGTATGAAAATGACACATTTTTATAATGTGGTAAAATAACTCATCATTACTGTAAACAAAATCATAAAATCAACCCTTAAATGTTTACTTTTAAAATCTTATTATCATGCAAAGCACAAGGTAATACATAATGCCATGAAAATATCACAATATACTTTAAAAATTCAACGTCACTTTCTGATAAATTTTTATTTATAATAATAAAAAAGTAAATACAAGTTACATTGAATGAAACATAAATAATTTCTTAAAAGTATTGTTATATTGACCATATTCAAAAAATATGAGCTAAGAAATTTTATTATATTATCCATAATATAAAACATATCATTCATAAAACATAACAAAATATTCACAACTTCATGTAAGATCATATGTAAGTTCAATGCTCATTTTTAGTTACCATACAAACATCATATGAATAAAAAATGCATAAAATGTTTCATGCACTTATTCAGATTGACTCATGGTTTCTGAAATACCATTAGAGTCTACATTGTCTTCAGATGAATGTTTGGATGAAGATGTAGATGATCCATACTCTTCTCTATTATCGATGAATGAACCATCTGAGTTTACATCCATGCCCAACATTTCAGATGTCAAATTCCTTTTAGATCTACGACTAGGTTCAATAGACTCCCATTTTGCATTTATTTTTTGTGGCAGCAACCTCTTGATAATATTTTTTGTCTTGGGGCGAAGAGTTCATCTTTTTGTCAAATTGAAGTCATAAACAAGTATGTCAACATCATCTAATTTTAAGAGGTCAGTGCAACAACGAGTTGTATTTTAACCCTTTCTTTTTCTCTTTCTATTGACATGTTTCTCAACCATCATCTCTCGCTTGTACACAGCATTGAATGGGTGTGTACTTGTTGCATACCAATGTACTTCAATTGCAATAACATCATCATTTTCTTTCTCAATATTTATAACCTTTCCTATCCATAATGGATAACCATGTGGATCTTCAGTCGCTAAAACTGCAATCATGCTACTCTCCTTAATATCTTGTACTAAACCCCTGTAAAGGTCTTCCATGGCTTCACGTTGTGCACATGACCTTCATGAACCGATATACATTTCTCTTTCCTTTGCTTGTGTAAACTCAATAACACCTTGAGATTCTTGTTGAACTTCAACAATGTTTGTTTCTTCAGATGCGTTTGGCATATTTTTTGGCCAATTAAATGGAGTCCTCAACATTGTATCTTCATTTGTTGATCTTGAAATTATGTCACTTTTACTATTGAAAAAAGACTTCCACCAAACATAATCAACAACATCAAAGTACTCATATGTATCTTTAATGGACTTTTAAATTTCTTCCAGGCATTCAGAATAATCTACATCTCTATTACGCCTCTGTGCATTATGGATTTCAACAAATGATAGTAAAAATAATAACTTTGATGCAATCATTGGACAATATAGAATGAACTTCAAAAATGATAAAACCTGATGAAGGCCCCCATTCTGTAGAATTTGAATACTGCTTTCCCCATATAAGTGTTTTCCGATCAATTTTTTTGAAACAAAATTGATGTTGGAAGCTAATGCCATTAAGTTACTTAATACATTTTTCTTCACGATGCGATCCCTGAATAAATCTTTTCATGTCAACAATTTCTTCTAATATATGAAAAATATGTTTTGGAATGTATTCTTTCTTGATACATTCAATCAATGATGGTAGAAATCCAATATTTTTCCGCTTCAATGTTATTGAAAAATGACTGAACATTTGATCAATATGATCATGAGTGTGTCCAACAAGAAGGAAACCAACTTTCACCTTTTGAAAGATTCCCATTTCAACAAGAATGCTTAGATATCCAAACACAATTTGATTTTTATTTTCACGACTAGTGTTGTCCAACTGTAGAAAGAGAAGTCGAGGAATATTTCCATACCAATGAGTGATCACATGATGAATTATGGTGATGGTCATATTTTCATCATTATGAATATTTGGAGCTGTGAAGTAAACCCTTGAACACATTTTTCCATTGAAAACCATACAACCAACCAAGTGAAACTGAATGAAATTCTCTTCCTGTAAATTTTTGGGTGTACATACAAAATGTGGTAGAAGTGTTTTATTTTGGTCCATGCCATCAATTATCATACCTAAATATTTGTTTGGAGCATAATAACACTTCTTCCTATGTTTGTACAACTCTTGTCTTTCACTTGATTGTTTATTTTGATGTTCTTAAAGTGCTTTAACTATGGAATCTGGACATGACATAAAATGAAAATATTGATCGTATTTTTTCATAGTTGATAACTATTCAATTTAAAAAAAACAAAATAGTAAATACATACCTCTTTCTACCCCTTCAGATTTATCTCTTCTTGATTTAAGAGTAGCACATATACTACAAATCCCCATCCTTGAATTCTTAGGAATATGGACATTGTTGAATTGTTTCTTCCATATTCTTGTAAAATATGCATATGTAATAAAATTACTATTTCCTTCAACAACTTCAACATATCCTTTGTACAAGTTGTAGATTTCCCTCCTTGAAAAATTATCTAGAATATGATTTTGTCTCTATCTGAGATACACTCTCCATGTTTGGAAAATAAATCACACATCCATGACAATGTAGTGTTGGTGAATGGCCCACTCTCTCATCCATGATATACCTTTGAATAAAATGACGGATCTTTTTCCAACTTTGTATGGATTCTTGATAGACAAAGATTACCAATTGAGTGATTGTTTTTAAAGCCTTTCTGCAGAGTAAAATATTCCCAATGCGATAATCATATCCTATATTGGTGGATATCATGCACCCCATCAAATATGAATTTTTCATGCTCTTATTCATTGACAAATATGTCTTCATTTTATTCAAGGAATACATGTAGTCCATGCTTTTCAAACAATTCTTTTGACAACATTCACTTGAAATCAATTCACTTATGGAAATTGATTTAGTGAGAAATTCTTTTCTAGACCTTGTATAACTAGAATGATTTGGATTGATATAAAAAGGTCTAATTCTAGTCCTAGACACAATGCTTCTTTGCAATGTCTCCACTATTTCATCATCCTCACTAGAAGGATTTTCCTTATCACCACAAGGAGTATCAAGCAAAACATTGCCGGGAGATTGAACTAGAGAATGTCAATCACCTTCATTTGTTGTAGATGAATGATTGAGAACATCATCAATAACATAATTATTTGGAGGAAAATACCATCAACATTGTGTCCACTATTGACATAATCATCTTCATTTCTTTCAAAATACCCACTTGAGTGAAAATTTTCACCATCTTGCTTAGTGCCTTGAAAACCTTCATTAGTATCTTGAAAATCCTCACTTGGAGGAAAATCGACATCAACATTGTTTCTTTTTAATTTATCACTCGGGAAAGAGTGACTACCAATGGCGTAATTATCTTCACTACTTTGAAAATTGCCACTTGAGATATATCTTCATCATCCTCATTACTGGCTTGAAAATCCTCACTTGGAGGAAAGTATTCATTATCCTCATCGGTACCTTGAAAATCCTCATTTGGAGGGAAATCATCAACACCAACATTGCTTCTTTTAAATTCTTCATTTGAGAAAAATTGTCTACCATTTCCATAATATTCATCATTGCTTTTAAAATCCCCACTTGGGGGAAATTCTTCTTCACCCTCATTCGTGCCTTGGAAATACTCACTTGGAAGAAACTCTTCATCAGTACCTTCAAAATCCCCACTTGGAGAAAATTCACAATCACCAACAGTGTTGTCTTTAAATTCCCCACTCGTAAAAAAAGTGTCCACCATTGTCATAATCATCTTCACTGCTTTTAAAATTTCCACTTGAGGGAATTTCTCCATCATTTTCATTGGTGCCTTGGAAATATTCATCAGTACCTTGAAACTCCTCACTTGGAGGAAATTTTTCGTCCCAATCATTTAAACGTTGATCATAGTCTCCACTTTGACCTACATTTTGATTATTTTCATTACTATTAAATTGTTGACTAGATTTATCACCATCATATTCCTCTTCTTCATCATCGGTGCCTTCAAATTCCTCTAATTTAGGACTTTCATGAAGAACATGTTGAATAAAATTGCTTGCACCATGTTCAAAATTATGACTAGCTGAAAATACGATGCCTCATTTTCATTACAAACATGCCTATGAAATTTCCTAGTCCCAACAGAAGAGGTATGCGAACAATTTGATGATGTCTCAGAAATAAAATCTTTTTTATCTAACGAAGCCATCCCTTCTCTATGAGAACATAGAATGATAGAAATGTTCACCCTCCCTATGACATTATTATAACATGCATAATGATCTTTTCCCTCTAAATGCCCCACCCCCAAACAAATATAATTTCCCCCGCCCCCCCAAAAAAAATATTCCCCAAAATTTCACCCCAAAATATTCCCTCCAAAATTTCCCCCTCAAATTTTTCCCTCCAAAATTTCCCCCCATTTTTTTCCCTTTATTATTTTCCCTTAAAAATAAAAAACAACTTTTACTCTTTTATTTCGTTATTTACTTGTTAATTACAATATTTCTGTTTTTTTATTCATCCCACATTCATTAAAGATAACGAGGATTCATATAATTTTAGGTATATATGTAGACAATCTTATTCATTTTTATTTATCTTACATTCGTTATACTAACAATAATTTGTATCATCTGTGTTATATATACACAATCTTGTTTTGTCTTTTTACATTGTGTGATATCTTGGGTAGTGTTCGTTAAAGGATTTGGAGCAAGCTATAAAGGAGAAACATCGAGAAGACATTCGAGGAGAATCAAGCATTTCATAGGTTATTTATTTTTCAATTTCTTACTGTTTACCAAAACAACAATTATAAAATCATCTTTGAATCACATAAGAATATTTGATGCAAAAATTATAAAACACTAAATTTTTTTAGATGTTTTCTAATTTTTTCTAAAAAAATCACAACTTTTTTTAAAAAATTAGGACTTTTTTCAAAACAATTTTAACAAAATCCTTAAGTTTTTTTGAAAAAAAAAGACAAATTTAGGTATAGTTTTGTAAAAAAAAATTGATTTTTTTATCATTTTTTATTTAAATGTTTTTAGTTTTGGTCCATGGTGGTTACTAGGCAATGCCCGGGGCTTGGCCATGGGGGGCTGGGGCGATCCCCGACATTTCCCCATCCCCCACGACCAAGTTCTAGGGCTTGGATGTAGGGTTTGGGCCGATGTTAAGCATCACCTTAGCCCCTGGATGCCAAGTCTTGGTCCCAACATCGGCCTAATAAATCCATGGGTCAAAATTTTTAATTTTTTTTTTTAGTTAGTTCTTATATTCTATGTTTTTTTTTAGTTTATTATAATGTAAAGGCCTAATTTTTTTTTATCCTATAGGAAAAATGGTAGGAAAGAGATTATCTATGAATATATATAGATCACGACCTACAATAATGGCATCCAAAATTGCAACTGGAACCTCCATGAATTCTAGGAAAAAAATTGATAGCATAACACCTTAGTTGTTAAGGGAAATGAAGAATGTTAGAGAGTGGAAATTCACGGAAGGTGAAAACAAACTGGAATATTCTTAGTTTGTTAAATACAAGCAAGGAAACAATGGAGATCAGATATATATTTGTGTTGTGCTGAATTAGAACATGTGCAAGGAAATTATCAAGCACTTGGCTTGTTACAAGATACATGTTTGGTGTCAGCCACAGATATTGTTTATACACTCGTCAAACAAGGAAGAACTTGTATCAAGATTAGATATTGTTTCAAATTGATCAATTATAACAAGAATGAATGCTTTTCATAATTATTTGCATCCATCATTGATGACATTGAGAAAGGCAATGTAAGTTTTCTTATTTTTATTTTTGTGTTGTTTATTAATTTTAGTATCATAGTAATTTTTTTATTTTATTTAACATGAAAATGTTATATTTTATTTTTACAGGATTTTGTTGAACGGATTTCACATATTTTAGTGAGGATTTACTCTACAGAGAATAATATCATCGATGTCATCAATGATTTTCATATTGAAAAGACACAAGAAGGAAGGAAAAAGAAACAAAAAGTAATAGAGGTTGAAGCTGCAAGAGTAGACAGAGAAGAACATGAAAGAAGAAAGAAAAGTCCTCATTCTAGAAATCCTAAAAGGGTTGCATTTGAAAACGAGGAAACTCCAAATGAACATTTTTTTGAGATTAGTCCCAATGAGGTTATCAGTCATTCTCACAAAAATAATAAACAAGATAAATGAAAAAGAGTGATGGTCGATGATGACTCCATTTCTATTGATTATGAAGAAATCATTGATTTAGATGAAACCCATTTAAATCATAAGAGGAATAAATAAAATGTTGATGATGATGTTCAAGAAGTCATCATTAGCTCGAAGTATTATAGTGAAACTACTAAAGGTAGCAGAGAAATAATAACACCAGGTGTTGATCTAGAGGATGATATTATGAAAACAACACAAAATTCCATTTGAAATAGATTGAGGACGACGAACTTAGTTGATGATGGCCACAAATTTCATTTGAATGTGAAACAACTTTATAAACCCATATAAGGGCAAGAAAAATATCAAATTAGAAAACCACATCACTTGCATATTCACAATTTAAAAGCATTGATTAGGTACAATCTATATGCACAAGTGGTTGACTACCTATTTTTTTTGACCCAATGGAAGTTTCTACGAGGGAAGAAATTGATAGATCAAAATGTTTTGACTACAAATATTATGTGATTGGAAGAAATCATTCTGTAGAGGCTATAAGCGAATTGATGCAAGAATATCCCAATAAGCCTCTTTTTGATATAATCAAATGCATAATTTATGTCAGTTTAACAGATCCATAAGTGTTATAGCAAGATTTGCCTCACCCTATGGAAAATTGCACAGAGGGCCTTTTTCCATTTCCCTATGTAGAATTGAAGTCCCTTTATGCAAATCCCAAGGATAAAAAAATTATTTTTCCACATATACGTGCCCTACCTATAGTACAGCATGCGTATACATAGGTTGCACCACTACATCCCGCATACATCGGGATTTGTGCCCAAAATTAAAAAATGGTGTCGGGTTTCCATGTCACGTCACAAAATCTATGATCCTTGGCCTTCCATATACTAGAAACATTTTGAATCGTCCCTTCAGTTCCACTAGAATGATACCAATGGGCCAAATCTGAGTTATGGAAAAGAGAAGAAGAATTCAACTTTGAGAGAAAAGTTACTCTGGAGAAATTATTCACTTCATATTGAGTCTGCATCTGTTTGTCCTTTAAGTTTAAACAGATTGTTCAGCCCCCAAGCTCTTCCCTACTTATTTGAGAACCTCATTGTCTCTCTTATATGAGCTTGCCTTTGGTGGAGGATTTAAGTGGTGGAGGCCCAGCTGGAAGGAACTTAGCTTCTCGGTTCCAAACCATTTCGACACGGAAGTTTGTAATTCATTCACTTTTGTTGATTACATTTTAATAGAAATACTCTTTTCTCATCCAATTAATATCTTGTGAATATTTGAGTTGTTATTCCATGGGAGTATTTGTTATGAATGTTGATGGATTATGCTATTGAATGTGCTAGGAATGTATATTATCACCATATGCTTGTGTTTCTTGGTTGTTGAGGACTGGTTGCAGGTGTATTTCTTTGGGTCAAGTTCTCAATGGTGGACTTCATCAAATGTTTGGACGAGGTAGGACTTTTATCTTGTCTTGCTAGCATATTTTTTTATATACCATACTTGAGATTAGAGTTGATTTCTATAGTCATTTCCATCTTTTGTGGTTTACCCCTAGCCATAGAGAGATTTTCCTTGTAACAAAATTGGCGACCATACTGGGGAGATGATCTTATTTTTCGGGGTTTGGAGTGTTTTTCTCCTTAGATTTCTCTCATTTATATTGAGTTTCTTGTCATATGATTTCTTGACAGCCTATTGTTCACTCTAAGTCTGAGTTTCTTGTCCTTCTCCTTAGCCTGGTTTTGTTTTGACACATATACGCGGGTTTTTTCCTGACAGTCGCATATATATGCGTGATTTCCTTCTGCAAGAAGCTTACATACGCACTTTTCCATTGAACAGTCGCGTACATCACCCTTTGTTTCTTGGTTGTTGGGTAGGTTTTGATGATTGTTGAGTCTTCTTAGGTCCCTGTTATGATTGTTAAGTGTCTGTGGAATGACAAGAAACCTTTATTTGGTTGAATTTTTGGGTGGTGCCTTTCTCATCATCCTTTTCATTTGATTTTCCTTGCATCTTGGGATGGGTTTTTTTCTTCTTGATATCCTACTTGGTTTGTATCTGTTTACACATAGTAGAGTTTTTATATCAAGATGTTGTTCAGTCCTTGAGTTGTCATTCTCTTATATTGAAAATACAAAAATATTAGGCATTTTACATTATTGGCATTTTTATCTCTTTAGTCTTTATCATTAATATTAGTACATGTAAAGAAAGATTGCATTTTATTTAGAATTGAAAAACTGAATTGAGAATCGCATTTTGAAAAGCATATCATTTATTGAAAATTGAAGTTAGGACTTTTCATTGTATTCATATTCATTTATTTTACTTGTTGAGTTATAACATCACCAGTTTCATGACCGCACTTTTTTGAGTAAGAAATGCCACTAAAAGTAACGCTATAATTTAAAATTGATTAGTAACAATTTTATTTTTTCTAGGGTGCACAAACTAGCTTAGGATTTAGAGCCTTGGAATAGGATTTTATGAGTAAACTTCTCCAAGGATATCAAATCAATATATGTGTCTAACTAAGGGAGTGGAGAAATCCATTGTATAATCGGTAATATCAGGAGGCTCCTCTTACACCGGAGTTAAGCACGAGGTCACATGAGGTTGGTTGAAGGGATATCCCCCCGATACCTTCTTAGCATGAGATATATTTATGGGGATTTATTCGTATATGGGGATCTTGTTAGTACCCTTACCTTTGTGAGAGGTGATACTTTCAAGGTTTCAGACTTTGTTACCCTACCCATACGGTGGACCTGACTTACGATTGTTCTCTTGTTCATTGGTTATACTGTGGTTTCTTAGTTTCTTGACTTAGGTACAACATAGGTTACTTGCAGGGGTTATTATGCAGGTACCCTGGGTCAGATAAGGGTCGGACAACACACAACCTTTATAGAGGATTACCTCTCCAATGGGATTTGATCGACTAGTTGTTAATCCCATGAGGGCCCTTATAATTGATTTTGATACCTTCGATCTTTAGCAGAGGAGTCTCAGGCCCCTCTTGGGCGACGCATACCTACTTTAGAGAGGGAGGACCTTTCAGCCACTTTATCCTATTTGTGTGCATATTGGACTTTTGATTTTACTTTGGTGTGATCCTTGATTATTAGTCGACCTTAAGATGTTTTACCATGCCTTGATTTTTTATTATCATGGATAGTGGATTTCTTGTGACTCCTTCCTTTATCGCTACCCCCTCCATGATGTTCACTCATTTCATGGGGACGAATCGATCCTCTTTTCATAATGGTATGCATAATTATGACACTCAGTCCATGCCTTGGGTCTCTAATCATTTTCCTATTGATATGCCAAACATGCCTTCACCCTTTCCATCCTCTTCCTTGCCTACTTACACTACTACATTGGGCACAAATTACGACGAAATATTACGACGGTTTAAAATTTCGTCGTATTTTTTTTTCTTTTTTTGGACTAAATATACTTTTTTTTTTCGAGGTCCAAATGTTGGTCTCTCTAGTGACCAACCTTCTAAGTTGGTCGTTTTAACGACGAAAGTTGGTCAGTAGAGTGAAAAAACACCAGTTAGTCGCTATAGCGACCAACAATGGCACGTGTGCGAATCAAACGGTCATTTACGACAAATCAATCCTATATATATCTCAGTTACGAAAAATTTGCTATAGTTGCGACAATCATTTTCTACAGTTGAGAAAATCATTCGAGTGTTCTGATGCAATGGTGTTCTGGTTTTTTATGAAAACTTGATTTCAATTCTCTTTCAAGAAGAGAAACATTGAATTGATCAGACTCTACATAGCTGAGATTTTGAAGGTCGGTACTTAAACATTTTCTGTGTGATTTAGTAATTTGGTGCAATTAAACTATTTTATGGTTTATTTTCACTCCTTAAATCAGATTTTATGGTTTATTTTCACTCCTTAAATCAAATTTTATGGTTTATTTTAACTCCTTAGAAATATTTTATGGTTTATCCACTTTTGATAGAGTAAAAACATTACTAATTCAATACAATCACTCTAATTTTTTTCTTATATTTCATGGAACTTCTTGAATATCTAAGTATCCTTGCCTTAGTAAATTTACATTCAGGGTTTCCTCCTTGAGTTGTTAAAGAACCAACTAGAAGTGAAGAGCAGTGGCTTTTTTGTTGATATTGGGCATCGGTACTCTTGTGTATCCCTAAATCTACCCTAATTTTTATTAGGGACTTAATATTATATAGTGTGATTTTGGGTGATAATAGATCCACCTCCTCTTATTAATGTTTCATGCTTTTAGGTTGCATGCTTTGTCCCTTATTTTTTCTGAACATGCTGTATAATTTTCATTACAAATATCTAAATATATACCAAATTATTTGAATAGATTTGTATATTGTACTTATAATGTTTCAATGGATTTGTTGTAATAGCTAATTACAATGTCAACTCCAGACGAGAAAAGAGAGATTCTTATGTTAAAGTGGCACATGGTGATTCATGGTGATGGTAAATGTTATTGCCCTTGTTGTGAATGCAGGGGTTTTAATGGAAGAAGTCTACCTCTAAAAATAGTTGAAAAACATTGTAGGGAGAATGGGCACATTGAAGGGGGAAATGAATATTGTCCCATGGTAAGTAATTAGTTATTATAGATCTTTAAGGGTATTATACATTAATTGTTTTTTTTTTAATTTATCTTTCAAAATAATATTTGTGATATACTCTAACTGTATTTTATTGCTTCCATTGTTTTTATTAAAGAAAAATCATCCTAAGAATGTGATGTCGCCTAGCAGGAGATGTTTTCACAGAGATAATACTGAAGAACAAGCTGAACTTAATCGTGTGGATAATGGTGATCACGTTATTCCTATGGAAAATGATGATATTAATAATACAGTTGATGATGATGGGAAAAATAGATTGATCCAATACATTTATAATGCTCCAATGGATTATGATGTCAACATGGAGGAGGACAACTTGCAGGATGATAATGATGACAGTGATGAGGACAATGATGATGAATATATTTTTGATAAACCTATCCTTCAAAATGCCACTAAATCCCTATATGAAGGCACAAAAAAAAGTGTTCTCCCACTAAATCCCTATACATGAAGGCACAAAAAAAAGTGTTCTCTACTGTAATGTTGTTGGTCATATTGAAGGTATCAAATGGTTTTCCAAACACATGTATGACACAAATACTAAGGTAAGCAATACACTTTATAGTTTTATAATTTTCAACTTTTATTTTATTTTATTTCTTCGTTAATTTATGTCTAAATTAAGGATGCAATATTTATAATGATTAATATAATTTTATTATTGATTTTTTTGTATATTGTTGTTGTAGGTTGATAGGTGAACATTTATTACCATCACCAAATAAGTTACTCGCACATTATACCGAGAATTATCCGCCATTCTAAAAGAAATTGGAATAGAATATCGTTTTGATGCATGTCCTAATGATCACATAATATATTATGGACAATATGCATCCTTAATCTAATTGCCTACAATGTCAAATCAATATATAAACCTGACTAACAAAAAGGTGCATCATTGCTGTTCTTCTGCTATATTCCCATAATTCCAATGTTTAATTATTTAGATGTAGGAACATCATAGCACTTTATGGATTACCATGGATGTAATAGAAGTGAAGATGATGTTCCTTCAATCGCCCTAAATGGTTATTTATATAAAAATATCAAGAAAAATGTCCACCTTTTTAAAGAAGGACCTCAGAATGTTAGGATTTCTACTGGAAGCCGAAGGTGTAAATCCCATTTGGTGAGCTCCGTGTCTATCTTACTCTGTGTATTTCCATTTTGTTATCAACAATAACATTCTCCCTTGGATGTCAATAAAGAGAGAGCACACAATGTTGGTAATGATTGTTCCATACTTTTATAACGACATTTTTTTAATGTTTAACATTTCATTTGTTTTGTTCATTGAACAATTTCATATATGTATACAAGGTGTCGTAATTATGTGTATCTTTTAACCATTTAGGTAAGTACCAAGTGAAAGATATGAATGTATATATTGATCTTCTTGTCGATGATTTGTTAAAGTTATGGGACAACATCACTATGTATGACATCTCTAGACCAATAGGTCAAAGAGGATTTCAATTCCATGGGATTCTTACATGGACAATTCACGATGCACCAAGACTATTTTTGTGGTATGTAACACACTATTGCACTTAAATAAGTTAGATGTTGATGATATTATAATGTTTGTTTTTAAAATAATTGCTTGTTATATATCTAATGCTTCCATTGATGCGTATCTTCTAGGTCTGCAAACAAAGGGTAAATTTGCATGTCCAGTTTGTGGTCCTAGGATGATATCTCATCATTCAATAAGTTTAGGAAAGGAGGTGTTTGATGAATATAGGAACTTTCTCCCTAAGAACCATAGGTATCGAAATACCGATAAACATCTTTTCAATGGTAAAAAGGAGAGTGGGATAAAACCACGAAAAATGACACCACACCTATGGAAGTTGGAATATAACAGATCAAATCATCAATGTAAGTCAACATTCATCATCGTATGCAATATATTACATTTTTTAATTGTGTTGAATTATCATTTCTACTGTGTATAATCTAAAAATCGTTGTGTTAATTTCATTTATGTAACATATAGTTAGTCGTCATGGCATTGATATGCTTCCACGAGGAATGAAAAGTTTCCCCAAACAATTCAGTAGGTTGCCCTACTATGAGCAACTAGAAATAACTCATTTGTTCGACACAATGCATATCGGGAAGAATGTAATAGAAATGTTGTGGAGAATCTTAGATGGAAGACGTGACAAAGAAAAAATTTCTAAAATTTGTAGTGACATTCAAGAAGCCAATCATGTAATGCTAAATATTATTGATTTAAATAGGACTAATGGAGTCGATCGAAATAGCCTCCCATGGTTATTTAAAGAAGATGAAAGTAATGTTGTAAAAGAGCTCATTCAAAAAATTAGATTTCCAACAGGATTTTCTTCAAACATCAAGAATATATTAACAAAGAAAGGTGAATTTGGCAGGTTAAAAACTCATGACTAGCATACCTTCATCAGGGTAATTTCTTTCATATATTTGTTATGTATTGGTAAGAATCGATGTAGTATTTTTAAATTTTGTAAATATATTGTTAGTATGAAATCGTAAATTTATTAATGTGCCATTGTTTTGTTACAGTATGTGCTACCTCTATCTTTTCCCGACAACTTTGACAACAACGTAAAACAAGTTATATACGACCTTGGAAAATACATGAGGTAAATAACGACAGATGAATTACATATTATTATTTATATGTAATAAAAATGTTGTAGAAGTTGTTGATGACATCTGTTTTACTTGTAATATTCATGTATACAATATTATCTTTGTTGAAACATATTTTGTTCTCGTAACATTTGTAGATGGTTGTCATCTAAAGAAATCCATAAGGAAGATATAAAATATTGGAAGAGAGAAATTCCTCGTTTAATGTGTGAAATGAAAAAGTATATACCTCCAACATTTTTCAATGCACAAGAACACTACCTCATACACCAGGTCGAGGAGATTGAATTGTGTGTACCTATACACACAAGGTCAATGTGGATGGTGGAGAGACACTTGAATTCATTGAAGCCTTTAGTTAGACAAAGAGCATGTCCCGAGGGTTCTATGGTGGAGGGGTATATGGTATATCAAACGTTAGTGTATATTAGCGATTATCTTCCTGATTTAGGGAGGAAAATTAATATGCATTGAATTTGGGGTGTCAATAACGTCAAAATATTTGAAGTGGAGGTATTGGTCAGGAATGGTAAAATGAGGAAAGTGAAAGGTATTATATTATTTGATTTTTATCTACATTTTATTTCTTCAATTTATATTATACCTCCATCAATTATTATTATTCATTATTCATACTAATTTATATTTTTTTCATTGCAGTTGATCGAGTGTGGGATGCACTACATTTATACATTGCTAACAATCTTGATTGGATGAAGCTATGGATAGAACAATGTGAAAAACATCATGGTAGGTTATCATGGGAAGGGGTGGCTACATTAATTAAAAGAGCTCATCGTAATGAAGATCACAATCTTATGCAAAGGGAGATTGATTTAACATATGGTTTAAAAGATAAACACGTAAGCATATAAAATTTTACTCGCACTTTCTGTTATTATACAAAATGTTAATGTATTATTTTTTAATATTTATTAAGTTTAAATACGTTTATTAATTATTAATTTATTTTGTACTTGTCGGGAATATTGCAGTTGAAGAACCACAAAGCTAGGTGGTATAATGGTCGAAAATTTCGCGTCAAAAGGGTGGATAACACGAAGAAAAACGTCGATTCAGGGATAACTGCAGTGTTTCAAGTCACTAATTTTTCTTCTAGAAGTGACAAACATCCAAGACTAACACAAAATAAATATTATGGACATTTGGATGATATAATCCAGTGTGACTTCAAATCCTTCAAGATAATTATGTTTGAGGTCAAATGGTATCGTTTGCGGATAAATGAACGTGATCCTAAAAGAAGTGTTATTCAACATGACAATGGTTTTATGATGGTTAATACAAGGACATTTGAGCCAGGTCTAGAAAGTTATGTTCTTCCAAGCCAATGTGAGCAGGTATTGTATTGCGAGGTTCCTGGTAAACCAAGTTGGTCGTTTGTTGTTAGATATGATCCAAGAGGAAGGCCTGTAAAGTATAATGTATCAGAAGAAGATGATATTCAAGAATTAGAAGGTGATACAGAGGAACATGAGGAGGTAGACCATGTATCGACAGATGATGAAGTCGAAGAAGTTGATCAACCATATGATGTAGATGATAATGTTCTTGATGATGTTATATCTGATGATGATATTATGGAAAATTATGACAGTATTGATGATGATGTTGATATGACCAATCCATTCGACAATGATTATGAAATACCAGATGATGATATAGAATATGATGAGTTGGATGAAGAAGAAGATCAATGATATTCTTACATGTGGTGAGTCATTTGTACTATAGATCTCTTATGTTTTTTTTCTTTCATGTAATCTTAGTGTCATTTTTAATTATAGTTGTTGAATCTAGATAGATTGGGTATTGGGGAAATAAAAATGTTCATGATGAAGATGATATTAACGATGTTGAGTTTGATGAAGAAGAAGATGAATGATATATACAGGTATGTGTTTTATATGATGATCTTTATATGTCTTTATTTTGTATAATATAGTATTTTACATGTTCTTTATTATTTCATATTGGGTATGGGGAAATTGAGAGTGATGTGAGGGAGGGGGGGCACATAATTAGAGATTTCACCTTCACGTGGTTTCCCCTATTTAGTAGAGAATGAAATATTCTCGAAACCAAGAGAATCTCATGAAAAACGAGGTTTTCTCATAAAAGTTTTGGTTTTTTGAGCCAAATTTTGCATTTTAAGATAAGTTGGCTCTCAGTTTTGGGCATGGTAAAAGTTGACTTGACTTAAAGAACTTAGCCCAAAAGCCAAGTTCTAGTTCCAAGTTCCTACGCCCCGAGCTAGTACCTGCACACAAAGACAAATAAGGTTAGGTATTCTTGGCATTTTGGCAAAAAGGTATAAAGGGATTTTTCATGGCACCTGTTAAAGGTGCGTGCAATTGGAAAAACTAACAACCCAAAACTAAAAGGGATCAATACACGGACTGTCAATGAGAGGTGATCTAGCCATGGTGTGTAGGAATAGGCCTAGCACCTTCAAAATTATCATTCTCCAAATATATTATACAAATTTTACAAGGAAATTGTACTAGGACTAGACATGGGCAACAATGACCTGTGAATGGGGCCAACGTTGAAATGTTTTCAAACTGTTTCCGAATGCATTGAAATTTGACATGGATAGACTATTCGCATGAATTAACAACATGGGAGGGTTTCTGGACTCAAATTTGACTCGCACACCCACTTTCTTCCATCATCAATTCATCATGTAAAACATAAACCCTAATCTAGTGGAGTATTCGATTTGTTCCCAATGAATGGATTCTCATTAGGAGAGCTAAAGTCCTTGCTTACAATAGTGATTTAGTGCCTACCTATCATGGGTTGGTATATTTAACACTTATTTTTCCCATTTGGTGCCCATGTTGACCCTTTCTTTTATTCTCAAGAGCCCCATTAACCCCTCCATGACTTTCAGTTCAAAATACACAGACTGTCAATGAGAGATAATCTGGCTGTGGTGTGTAGGAATAGGCCTAGCACCTTCAAAATTATCATTCTCAAAATATCTTATACAAATTTTACAAGGAAATTGTACTAGGGACTAGACACGGGCAATAGTGACCTGTGAATGGGGCCAACGTTGAATTTTTTCAAACTGTTTCTGAATGCATTGAAATTTGACATGGATAGACTATTTGCATGCCTTAATGACATGGGATGGTTTCTGGACTCAAATTTGACTCGCACACCCACTTTATTCCATCATCAATTAATCATGTAAAACATAAACCCTAATTTAGTGTAGTATTTGATTTGTTCCCAGTGAATGGATGATCATTAGGCAAGATTAATTCCTTGATTACAATAGTCATTTATTGCCTACATGTCATGGGTTGGTATAGTTAAAACCTCTTTTTTCCATTTGGTTCCCATGCTGACCCTTTATTTTATTCCCAAGAGCCCCATTAGCCCCTCCATTACTTTCAGTTCAAAATACACGGACTGTCAATGAGAGGTTATCTGGCCATGGTCTGTAGGAATAGGCCTAGCACCTTCAAAATTATCATTCTCAAAATATCTTATACAAATTTTACAAGGAAATTGTACTAGGAGTAGACATGGGAAACAGTGACCCGTGAATGGGGCCACCGTTGAATTTTTTTCAAACTGTTTCCGAATGCATTGAAATTTGACATGGATAGACTATTCATGTGCCTTAAGGACATGGGAGGGTTTCTGGACTCAAATTTTACTCTCACACCCACTTTCTTCCATCATCAATTCATCATGTAAAACATAAACCCTAATTTAGTGGAATATTCGATTTGTTCCCAATGAATGGATGTTCATTAGGCGAGATGAAGTCCTTGCTTACAACAGTCATTGAATTTAGTAGAGGATTAAAAGCTATCCTAACCACTAAAATAGACAAGGAAGGAGTATGTACTACTTAAAGGAATAACTCCACTATCCAAAATATCTATGAATCACCCTCCACTACTGCACAAAAGCTCGTAATCCATGGAGAAAAAATACAAAACAGCCTCAGAAGGTCCATCTGAGTCTCTGACATTAACCTTTACCCACCCTTATACTCTAGTTAAACCTTTAAAGGTACATGGTCGACCTCCATTAAAGCTGCAACTCCTGGTTCAGTCTTCCCACCAATATCGAGAGTCTCATCCAACTTTCACTTTCTATTTCAAAGGAGTAATGGTCTTCATGAAATCTTTCATACATATCAAGGGAATATACGAGTATAAAAGGAATTTTGTTTTATTTATCAAAATAAAACACACATGCTACTTAGGAAAGAAAATTGTGCTCAATTGTTAGTACACTTATATCTTTTACGAGAGTTAAAAGGAATAAAATATGTTCAATTGGCATCACATTTTATACCTTATTTATATCATGTTTTTGGTTAGGAAAGTAAAATATTGTCCATTTTTAGTAATTTTATATCCTTTTATTTATGAAAAAGTGGGAAGTTAAAAAAAATTATATAAATGTGGAATATGTTTGGAAAAGTTATAAACATATATGTTTCTACAATATTTTTTTAATTGGAATTAAACTTGTATTAATATATTAAATTATATTGTGTTGAGGAAAACAATGAGTACTTCTATTGTTACATAGATTCTCCTTATAGAGCATGTTTTTATATTCATATCTATGGTAAAATAAGACATTAAACCAACATTTCAAGTGTTCTTATATGATGATTTCCAATAAAATTGTCTCAAAATACATTGAACTCTAAAAAACATACATAATCTATTAAACCTACATGTTGTTTTGATATTTGTGCTCCTTGTATGTATATTAGTAGCCTACTCCTCTATCCATTGGCACTTGGTTTTGAAAAACAATATTTTCCTCAATATCCCCTCCATGAATAGAACTATGAGTTCCTTGATTGTTGGATGGCAATGAGAGATTCTCCATCCTTCGTGAAGCCACCAAAACTCTAAGCATGCCACACTCTACTTCAAAAGTGTCAATTATGCATTTTGGTGAAATAAGGCTTGTCTGGTTGACATTATGTGATGAAAATGAGTGCTCTAGCTCTGCAACTCTAGAGGTAAGGGATAAAATGAGATTGTTGTTGGCCTAGGGAGACCTCCTCATGCCTTCATAGAATCTTCTTAATTTTACGAAGATCAACACTTTCCATTGTGAACCAATCAACCTTCCAATCAAGCTTATCCAACTCCATAGATATAGGTCCCAAAACCAAGTAATCTAGGATGAAATATGGGTACAAGGAAAATTCCCCGGCTCTTATAACATCCATTTTCCAAAGGGGAAAATCAACCTACAAAGTAATGAAATTCCATACAAGTTTGATGGTCGAATTACCAATAGTGCAACACCAAAACAAGTCCAAATTTCCAACCTC
>SNQJ01S0024348.1:144851-160161 GCA_010110895.2 Picea sitchensis
ACGTTGATACCTAGTGTTTGATATGTAAATTCGACCTCTCTTTCGTTTTCAAGTATGCTATTTATCACACAAGGACTTGTGTGAATTTGGGAGAATGCTATGAAATCAATTCAAGGACTTGCACCTCAAGGATGATGTCCATATTGATAATGCTTTTTATGAGGGCAATGCATCATGAACCAAGGGATCGCAAAGACAAGAGCAGTGAGCATCCATAATCCACAAAACACATAAGCATCTCTAAAAAATGTTAGTAGCAAAGAAAGGAAAAATATCATCGTCTCAATTTGAAGACTTACACCTCAAAACTAAATTCTAAACTATCCAAATTTTAGATAAAAATAATACTTCATAAACCACCTCTATTTCACAATTGTTATCTATGTAAATTTATTCACAACAAACACATCCTATATACAAAATATTCCCTAACTTTACCTCCTAAAATATTACCCTAAAAAGTAAACCATATTTTATCATATTTTACATAGAAAGTTGTAGTTGTTGCTTTTGTTTATAGTTCACCTAAAATCATTCAATACCTTCCATACATCTAATATCCTCATGTAACATTGGCATTTGTTATTGCCTTTAGAATATCAATGTCAGGTTCTCCTGACTACTTGAAGTATGGAATGGGGTATAGTAGGAGGGGGACTTGAACTTCAACCCTATCCAGTAGGATATGTTCACCCTAAGACCTTCAATATATGAATTAACTCTATGGAGAATTTTCTTGTGTCCTAGTAGTGAGTGTGTCTCTCTTTACCATAGCTTCTATGTTAGTGTTTATCACCTCGAATCTATATTCCTCAGTACCTCATTTATGGAGGTGTTGATGAGTTTTTTGCAACCTCCAAGTGTATTCTCTCCAAAATTGGGTAGGCATATGGATCTACTATTAGGTGAATATGATTTTTCCATACCTTACTTGGTTTGGCCCCTTCTACTCTTATCTTCAATTATACTATAATCTCTTTAGCCTCATGTTATTTTGTAGTTGTGAACCTCATAGTTTCATTCTGGAACCCATACTTAAATGTTCATATTTACACACCCCAACATAGGGGTTTGGTGACCTCAATATATGTTGCAATGCCTAGTTGTGTAGGTAAGGTTTGCAAAGGATATTTCTCCTTTTAGGGGTGATATCGAAATACAATTCACAAAATTTCCAAGTTTTTTGGAAATCCGTCTTCATAAGAGATATGTATCATTCAATGTTAAATTTGTACCATTGATCTTTTAAGTATAAATCATAGACCCTAGCAAGTAGTCTATGTGCCAACATTTTGTAAGCTTGTTCAATAATCTCCTCACATACATATGTTAATCTTGCAATTTCCTAATCCTTTTTTGTAGTTTCTTTCATTTGTTTTACCAGGTCAATTTTTATCTTGGTATTTTCATTACTGAGGACTTCTAAATTTTCATTAAAATCTATTGAGGTTAAAGAAAATTTCTCTTCCAACAAAGTGATTACTTAGTTATGCTCAATGACAAAAACAAAGTTCTCACCTTTTGATTCTTCTTATTTATTCCATTGCTACTTCACCTTGAGAAATGAGCAACTGTCTCATCAAAACTTTAACTGAATTTGTGGCCAAAATGTGTGTTAGAATCCTCTTTTGCAGCCTATTCGAACCATATCTCCTTATCCTCTTTGGAATATTCACAATAACATAGCTACTCTCTTCATGTATCACAAGTGTCTTTTCATCAACAAGGTTGTTGATTTCTTCTTTTCCTTTAACAATTGGAACCCCTAACAGGGTGGCAGGATCTTCTTGCTATGGGGAATATAGAATATCAAATGGCTCCTTAGMTTGGGCTAAGGTATTTTCCTTTGCAGCCCTAGAAATATTTGATTCTAGTTCCTAATCTATTGAGGAGATATCCTCCTACTCCTTCTTCACACTCTGCTACTTCTTATGCAATAGTTGATATAGGCTCTGTAGAATCCATGGATTCTTCACCTAATAGTGTTGGCACATGTTCTAAAGCATGTGATGAGTCTTCAATACATGGTTTTGATCCTACATTTTCTTCATAATGGATAATGAACATGTCCCATGTGACATATGGTTGTATTCTTCATAATTCATCAAAAACAAATAGCTTAATCAACCCATGGTGTGCTAAAAATTCTTATGCTCTCGATTGGACTTCTATATCCATCCTTTGGAGAAACTTCATTAAGTAATATGGAATTCCAATGATCCTTCAATGTCTCTAATGTTCCAAGATCTTAAAATGTTGTGCCAACCTAAAAACCTCAAATTACGATGGCATTTTGTGCAACTGTTGAGAAAAATCTATAGTAATTGCATTGATGTATCCAATGAGTATGTCAAATAATTCCATCCATATTGTTTTTTGGAATATATGATACATGTTAGGATTAATTTGTATTAAATCCATATCTATAGGCTCTCATATGTTCAATGTTCCTCCCGTGATTTTTTGTGAACTCTACAGTTGATTTTCACTTCTGCCATAACCCACACTTTGTGAAATATATTGCCTATTTCTTAACACTTTCCTTGCTACTGCATTTGGTCAACATTGTCGATATCCATAGTGATATTATAGGTCGATGATTCACACTCATTTCTCATTCATGGAAAATATGTTTTAGATTTTTTACTATGGTGGAGGGTTGGTGAATCTTCTGCATCCATAACTGCTCATTATTAGTTACCATTATTCACACATTGTTTATGGAGTGATCAACAATTAATTCAAGTAATAAAGCATCAATACAAATGATTAAGAATTTATCTGATTGATGAAGGCATTAAAGCCATTATTTATGTTTTTCACCCAAAAGTAACTGTCTTCATTTGTAATTGTAGTTGTTTCTTTCAAAATTGGTGGCACAGATCGGCATGTTAGCTGATGAGCTGATAGAGGGTTCATACCATTAGTATCAGTCACTCCATGGCCATATTTATAAAACATTGAATCCTTGTGGCAATAGGGATTTCCTTAATAGAAGGCCCTTCCACACAATCTACCTTTTTAGTCAATGTTGGCTCCCAAAACAAAATTGGTAATCTCATCAACATCTACGCTTGAAAATGACTTCAAGAACAAATTTGGTGTTCTCAATTTAATTGTGATCCTTTAATTGATTTAAAAATTGCAATTGCCCGAGAATTTGTGAATTCCCTCGGTGGGTTGCTAATTTCACTGGTTTTAAAATTGAAATTGTATGAGCAGACTCCCTTGGCATTATTTGTTTCACTCCTTTAGACAAGCACTTGGGCGTTGCTTGAAATTCTGATAATTGTTGTTCAACTATGATTTGGCACTCTTGGATGACGTTTCTCCTCAATGATGCCCCGTAATGAACCAACCATGCCTCTTGAAAAATTGGATTTGAGTGTGTGCATTAATATTTGTGAAACCATAAAAATTTCTCCTTCCCTTCCAGCGTCCTATTACAACAACAAGTTTCTTACTGGAAAACACTTTTAATGTGTAGAAATTGTCCACATTTTCTTCATCTTTTAACACGATGATACAACACCTAGGTACTAAATTTGATGGTACTGTTCAAAATTCAAGATCTTAAAGGCTGCAAAATACATCGTCCGAGATGACAACAACAATTTGAAATATTCTTTGATGTTTTTAACTTCTTCCTGCCAAAACCAAAGTGAAAGAAACCAATTCCATTCGAGGAGACCACATACAACTAGATTTTTTGAATATGATTGAACTTCCGATTGAAATTTGTGTGCGAGAGCCAAGAAATTTTGTGTGTAACTGAGAAATCCGTGGGATATTTTGTCTATTGTTTTCCAACATACCCCAAGTTTCTATTGTTTGATTCACTTCATTCCGCACCAAAGCCATAATCCCAAGTCTGTTTAATGTTCTCAGAGTGAACGCAATCAGAATTACAGATACAGATGCTTGTTGTCCATCAGAAACACCATTTCCTTTGTTGGTCAGCGGAAGACAAACATAACATATAAGAGAGCATAAAATAAGCAAGATGAAACACACATTAAACCAAGCACATCATTCATACACTTGACACAGTGATTTATGTGGAAACCAAAATCGGGAAAAAACCACGAGCAATGATTATCGGTCTTCTTCTTTTTCAAGGGAGAACTACAATAGCCTTCTTAGGCATAAAATCATCCTCTCCTCACACACTCATTTCTCTTCTCTAGTCCTTTGTGAATGGTATAATTTATTTTTTTTAAAACCCCAACATTGGTCACTCTAGTGACTAACATGTTCGTCGCTAGTATTTTCATTTGGTCACAAACACCAACGTGTTAGTCGCTTGTATTTCCATTTGGTCGCAAACTAGGTCACTTGGTCGTTCTTGCGACTAACTAATCCTCCTTCGTTTGACCTTTTTAATTGATGGTTTGGTCACTCTAGCGACTAATATTCATCGTTCTACCGACTCAGAGTGGTTTATTGACTAAGTTTGCTAGGGTTGTCTTGGTCACTCTTGTGACTAATATTAGTCGTTCGACCGACTAACATTCATCGCTAGCCGAACTTTTCCCTATTGCGAATAGGATTGTTTTCCCGGTTTCTAGACCAGGGAAGATCCATGTGTGGTCGCTAGACTGATGAATGGATTCCGACGAAGAAAAAAAATCATCTTGGTGGAAAAAACAACTCTATGCCGACGAAAATTTGTCTCTACTTCGTCGCAAAAACGTTCAAATTTAATAGTCTTATATGAATATTAGTTTTGGGTCCAGGGGCATGATGACTCCACTATCCATGTATTCATTTGATAAGAGTCATGTCCCTCAACCAACTCTCACTGTGGGGGGTTGGAACCTCCTCTCTTACAGTTCTAGTCCTAGCCATGCTTTTTCAGGATCCGGTGCTCAAATGGGTGGTTATTCTACTTATTACACCCCGTCTGTGTATCCTTCATTCGCCATGCCAGTTCCTATGAACACTTTTCCCATGGAGGGTCCCCATATATCCTATGGTATTTCATATGGAGGGAACCAATTTTATGGTACGGGCTACCCTCTTCATGGAACCCCTTCACATGGAGGAAACATATATCCTCACTTAAGTAATCCTTATCATACTTTTGTCTCTTCCCATACATATTCTCCAGTTATGATGCTTGTACAAACCTCTATGGATCAATTAGGCAGAGGATACTACCTTTCCGGACAGGGACAGGGTGTAAACCAAGATCCTTCCTGGCCTACAATGTCTCAAAACCAGTCTTTCCTGGGACCTTGGTCTCAAATGCGATAACTAACTGCTTCCACCAGTCCAGTCACTACAATTCATACTGGAATCCCATCACCAAACTCTGCTAGTCACGTTGGGGATTGGTCGACAACCTCTTCATGCCATGTTGAAGACCCGCAACCAGCCACTGCTAGTCATACTGGGGTAACCACTCTAGTCTCCAGGAGTCATACCAACATCACATCTCCAACCTCTATACATCATGTGGGAGATAAACCTCGATCCTCTTAGAGACACGCTGAGAAAATTTCACCAGCCATTGTGAATGATGTTGGGGGCATTCATACGATTGAGAATCCTAGACATGTCAGACGTAAGCCCAAGTTCCTTTGTAGGATTTGCGAAGGAGATCATCTTACTCATTTGTGTCATGTTTTTTTTGGGGTATCGAAAGCATGGTCCTCACCTAGGGGCCCTTCATGTTCTGAGTCATATTTGGTTTCCCAACACTCTGTTTCTCCTTTGATTGACATGACAGTCATGTCGATGAAATCATCACCTGACCACACTCCCATTTTTGAGGTTGATGTGTCTCCTAGCCTTGTTGTCACACATCCTATTAAACCAACGGTTGAAGAAGTGGTCGTACCGATGCAATCTTCAGTCAATCCAACTCTTCTTTTGGAGGGTGATGCGTCCTTCAACCATGTCATTAGCATTTCTAGTACTGTTCTTTCTAAACAAGAGAGAGTTTTACTCTCCCCGAGTCCTAGAGAGGTTCCCTTTGACTGGGATGGTCTTGTGGGGTATCTAATTCCTCCTCCTATTCCCTTTCAAGTAAGAGACGTTATCCGATATATCATGGAGAAGGTAACCTCTGCTAGCATTTTATCCTCCTCGACTTGGAGATCTTTAGGTTTTCCAAGATTGTGTCAGCTATTCATAAGATGTTGACCTTTCAGAGAAGTCTTACACAGGAGCCTTGGCCTCCCCCATGAAATGTTGCCTAGAAACCCCCCAACGAGTCTGATTTAAGATATTTTCCGAATCGTATAAAAAAGTGAAAATATTGTCGAGTGAATTTGTCTCTTTCACACTTGTTAATTGGATTTGAAATATCATGAGTCTAGGTTAATCTCTTTTCCAACTCATCTTCAAAAAGAGAAAATATTGTCAAGTGAACTTCTCTCTTTCACACTCGTAAATTAGATTTGAAAGGACGTATTTTTGGTGAAAATTTATCCATTTTTCAACCCAAGTAGACTAATATTACGAAAAAGGACATTTTTGGCGTTAAGTTGTAATTGCATCTCATGCACTTGATTGCAGTATTGAGCCTATTTCCGATTCTCACTTTTTTGTTAAAAGTCGTTCACCTCAGCAGTTTTCATCCTCAATCAAGCAGAGCCTTTTTTATATCCTTTTCATCTTGACACCCTATATCCAGGAGGAAACATTCCCCCGAGTGTCCATCTCCCGCATGCACCTCCTTGCATTGAGCATAGGTATGTTCCACTGCTAGAACTAGATTTGCTTACTTGCGACACTCATTTCCTCCTATGTATCATAGCATTAATTTGACTATGAAAAGACAAAAAAAGATGGGTGGGAAGGGAATATTATCTTATATTGGTAGCATTCGTGTCTCCTTTGAACAAAGCACAAACTTTTTTAGTCCACTTTTCATCAAAAATTTTGGTTTAGCATGACCTTAGGAAGCTAAGATCGTTACAGAGAGTTTACTCCCCTGACTCATTACTCTTCCAGTCCCTATGGTGAGTTTGATTGATGCCTCCTGTATCTCAAAGTTTCTTTATCGAGTCTATGCTTCCAGAGTCTTCCATATGTGTCATGCTCTTGTTCAAAGGATGTATATCAAACTATGTTGGCCATTCCTCGGAACTCTTGACTTTTCATGTCGTCCATACCCTTAGTTTGTCTCATAATCACATGGAGTTGTAGTCCTATTGCACACCCTGGTCCTACTTTCCTCATTGGTAGGTAACCTTGAACCTAGCAGTCGACATTTCATCATTGCTCGTTGACTGGGTGGTTTCCCTTGTGTTTGGCGACAAGACATCTATTCACACATTGGGATTCATACAGTATATTGGATGCCATTATCCTTATTGGTAGTTTTCTCTCCTTTGTCAACAATTTTTCTTATTGGTTGTTATTCATAGGGTCTTTTCTATGTACCTCTTGCATTTGGCACACGCGAAATATGCACAGGGTCATTGGTTCATGAACATGTTCTTCTTCTATTTTCCTCCAAATCATCAAGATACTGCTTTGCAACTTGTTTTGAATGATGAGAGATGCCTTAATTTTATCCTTTCAGTGGGTCTCCTTCCATCGACTTCAGCTCATCTATTCTGGAGATGAGACCTAGAGTCCTATGAGTACCTAGAGACTTATAGTCATTAGTGGTAGGTTCTCTCACCATCGACAGTTAGGAATACATCAATGTCTCATGATCGATGGATTCTTCAAGTGGTCAACCTTGAATCCTTTATTCACACTTGTAAGAATGTACTTGGTGCCTTGATACCTACTTTCATCATCGGTAGGTTGTTTCACATTTGTTAACGATATACCTCAATGTCAGGTAATCAAACGAAGTCTCATTGTGTTTGACCTCAAATCATTTATTCACACGATGTAGACTTTCACCTTTGGTAGATTGTGTAAAAGACTTGAAGACATCATTTTATATTCGCAGCTTCCCTAAGTTGTTTCTACCTTTCATTGGACCAATACCTATGTGACTTCAATGATCATGGGAGATCATATTGTACTCCATTGTATACATATATCTTCAGATTGATTTTGAGACTTGTTTCACTGGGACTTATTCATGACTATGATATCCTTTAGCATGTAGCCACCTTTGTATTTACTATTCATGGCCATGGACAGTTGTTTGGTATATTTTCACATGGATCTGCAATGTAATTCAAATTGGTAGCCATGTGTGAAAAGTCAGTAAACATTGTAATGAGCAACTAGTTCTTCCAGCTAGGTCCCCATTACTCCACTTCGAGGTCTTATAATGTATTTTAGCCATCACAGATACTCCTTTGACCTCACACATTAGGGGGCATATGTTATAGCAAAATTTGTCTCACCCTATGAAAACTTGCACATAGCGCCTTTTTCCATTTCCCTATGCATACTTGAAGTTCCTTTTTACAAATCCTAGAGATAAAAACATTATTTTTCCACATATACGTGCCCTACTTATAGTAAAACACGCATATATGCAAGTTGCACCACTACAACCTGCATACATTGGTATTTGTGCCCAAAATTAAAAAATGGTGTTGGGTTTCCATGTCACGTCACGAGATCTATGATCCTTGGCCTTCCATATACTAGAAATGTTCTGAATCGACCCTTCAGTTCCACTCGAAGGATACAAATGGGCCAAATCCGAGCTATGGAAAAGAGGAGAAGAATTCAACTTTGAGTGAAAAGTTACTCTGGAGAAATTATTCACTTCATATTGAGTCGGCATCCCTTTTTCCTTTAAGTCTGAACACATTTTTCATCCCTCAATCTCTTCCCTGCTTGTTTGAGAACCTCATTGTCTCTCTTATATGAGCTTTCCTTTGCTGGAGGATTGAAGTGGTGGAGGCCCAGCTGGAAGGAACTTAGTTTCTCGGTTCTGAACCATGCTAACGCGAAAGTTTGTAATTCATTCACTTCTGTTGATTACATTTTAATAGAAATACTCTTTTCTTGTCCAATTAATATCTTGCAAATATTTGAGTTGTTATTCCATGGGTGTATTTTTTATTAATGTTGATGGATTATGCTATTGAATGTGCTAACATTATATATTATCACCATATGCTTTTGTTTCTTGGTTGTTGAAGACTAGTTGCAGGTGTATTTCTTTGGGTCAAGTGCTCAACGGTGGACTTCATCGAATGTCTGGACGAGGTAGGCCTTTTATATTATCTTGATAGCATATTCGTTTATATAGAATACTTGATATTAGAGTTGATTTCTGCAGTCATTTCCATCTATTGTGCTTTACCCCTAGCCATAGAGAGATTTTCCTCATAACAAGAAGCAAATTTATTGGCATGGGATCATAACACAGACAATGACTACAAAATGTCCATGACTTTCTTTCAAAGGGTGAGGTTTATCCATAATGAGTTTTATGAAATATGTTGTGGGGAGAGATCAAATGTTGATGCCAAGTTTTGGAAGCAATGATGTATGGAAATAGGATTCCCACTTGATGATGAAAATACAAAAAAAAAAAATCACAAAGGAAGTGATGTATTTAGATTGTGGATAGTTATTTTCAATTGGTATTTAGAAATGGACATGTATGGGATTTTATAGATGAGATATTCACCCTATGGGAAAATATTAGTATAAAAAATCAGAGAGTTAAGAAGGCTAAACCATTGATATGTGGCACAAGTAAGACAGGTCCTGAAATAAAAAAATCTTCCAGATGATATGACTATAACACCTTGGAGAACAATACAAGGAATGAAATATGAGAAATGTATCATAGCTATATTATCACATGTAAAGTTAGGAGAATTTTCAATGGAAGAAATGTGTGATGAATTTAAAAAGTAAGTTTGTTGAGTTATTTTTATTTATATTACGACAATAAAATTATTTTTTTCAATTTAGCATATCAATGTTCTAAGTATTTTATTATATATATCATTATATCATTATTATTTTTATTTAGTCACAAGGTGTATATGACAATACAAAAGGAAATGGTCAAGATGTTGAATGAAGAAAGTTGGAATGATGTTAAACTCAACTATCCAAATTCAAGCTCTACAACAGTATTGAAACAATTTTTTGTTGCATTAAAAAAGGTACGGTGATTTATTACATTCATATTATTCGTTTGTAAGTTAATTTATTTCTATTCTAATAGTTATAGATATATAACTATATTTTTGTTTGTTTCATTAAATATGTCAAAGAAGAATGCAGATGGAGTACCTAAAACTTTCAAAAGTTTTATTCAAAAATCCATGTGTGAAAGAGAAAGAAGGAGACGTATTCAAACTGTTCAACTTGATGACACCCTTGATCACTACATTTTGAATGGGCTCGAAACTGTTCAATATAAAGTGATGTTAGGTGATTATGAACAACTTGCAAATATTGTTCCTAAAAAAGAATACTCCCTAGTTATCGCGGATATCTCTCATGGTTATAATATCCAAAACATTGGATATTATATTGAGCCTTATACTTACCAATATTTCAATAAAGTGGTTATGGGATTTAGGGAAGTCACAACATCACCATTTTGGATATTTTTGGTATTTCATTGAGACACACAACAAGGATTAGTACAATCAAGCTTCAAGGGAAAAGAAAAGACAAGGATGCAGCTTGTTTGGTAAGATATTGAAAGTGTATGTTTAACAATTAAGGTTAGAAAACAATTTTATTAATTCACAAGTTAATTGAATTTGCACTTATTTATGTTATAGGAACAAGCCTAATATTCATAGCTCCAATAGAGAATCATTTAAACGTGATTTTGAGAGTATACATCTTGCAACCTGGACAAAATATGATTCTTATAATTATATTATTCTCAATGCAAAGGATGGAGAAACTCCTAGTAGTGTATTGGTATGCAATGTTGTGGTTAGAAAACTAAAATATGAGGAAAATGATTTGAAAGGAGATATGGTTAACATTTATCAAAAACTACAAGCATTAATTAATTATCTTATAGTTACATTTTCAAATGGAGGAGATTGGGTTTTGGATTTGTTCTCAGGTTTAGGTAAGAATTATGATCTAATATTTACGAAATCATACTTTAATCTTATATTATTTTTAATTTATGTCTTTTTACATTATTTAAATTCATTATTTATTTTATATTTGGTGATTAGGTACAACATTAGTGTGTTGCTTACAAAAATGAAGGAATTTCATAGCCATTGAAAGTGACCCAATGCAGTGCAATTTTATTCAACAAAGAATTAATGTTATTCCATCTCTTCTAGATGAAATGAAAGAAGTTGGCTTGAGAAAGGAGATTTTAGTGAATACAAGGTGGAAAAAATGTCAAAGGAACCTCAAGTCCCATTAGGAGGAATGATTGAAAATGATCACTTTGGAGAACTTGTGGATATCAAAGAGCTAATGGAAGAACAAAATGACACAATGGAAGCACAAAATGATATCGAAGAAGATGATAATGTGTCTGTTGAGAATGATGAATTTGGGATATATGATATTTTTGATTAGTTTTAAGATTCCCTTGAAGACGATGCTAATTTTTGCAAATTTTTGATGAGCTATAACTGTAATGTTTTTTCATTCAGATTTTAAAATAAGAATGAAGATGTATCTATTGTTGTTTTGTGATGAATCTTTTTATTGTTTAATTTTTCATTTTGTGTGTGTGTGAATCACTATACATTGGAAAATTTAATTAAATGTTGTCATTTTTTTACTTCAAATATATAAAAATATGAAAGAAAATGATATTTTTTTATAAAATTTTGAATTTTTTTGTTCAATTATGTCCATAAAAATGCTTTATTTGACATGTTATTTTAAAGGAATAGGTACCAAAATGTATAGGTTTTTTTATTATATATGGCTATAAAATGTATACCTTTTTGCTAAATATTCAAAAATAGTGTTACTTAACTACAATTTTTCTATGTATTGAAGTAAAGGTAAACAATGTGTTAAAAATTATGTTTTCCACTATATTTTAAAAGTATGGAACAATAAATTAATTGAGACACAATTATATGAAAACTCATAACTTCAAAAAAGTAAATGGTAAAAAATATTTCTAAGATTGAAAGAAACATGGAAAAATGTTTCAAAGCATCATTGAATTAAAAAAAAATTACAAAAAATTGAAAATAGATGAAAAATAAGCATTTAAAAAAATAATGTGGAAACATTGTGGATCGAAAAATTTAAAATATTGAAAAACCACCTAAAAACGAAGTGGGGGGGGTGCTACCGGTAGCACCATTTTTAAAAACAGGGTAAAAAATTGGATCCCCCAAAAAACGATGTTAAAAGTTACGTAGACAAGAACAGATTTTTCAAAGATTTTAAAGTGGGAAAACATGTATTCTTAAAAGTGAAATGGAAGAGAAGTTTTCTAAGATTGGTTTTCTTCCCAATGTTGGCAACAAAATATTGTGGGTTTTTGAAATATTAGAGAAGATAGGGCTAGTTTCATACATGATAGCATTGTCTGCATTCATGAGAGTGCATAATGTATTTCATGTGTCATTATTAAATACATATATGTTTTACCCTAACTACATAATTGATTGGACTATGATCTAGGTGGAGCACGAAGGGGATTTCTGGGTGGAACCAGTACACATCTTCGATTGGAAATTCAAAGTTCTTAGGAACAAATAAATCATCCTAGTAAAGCTTCAATGGACCTGCTATATTATCTAAGATGCAACATGGGAGCATGAAGAAACCATATGGGAGGAATACACATAAAATTTTGACAATTTTGAAGAAAAAATGAGCTAAAAATGAAAGACTCCATTTTTTGGTAACTAGAGTTATGGAAACACATCTCAGAGTTTCTAGTCAGATGCATTGACAACCTTCATAAAATAATGGTGCCTCTCAATGGACTGAGGGAAGTGAATGGGGCACATTATTTGGGTTAGGAAGATGAGAGAAACAAGAGATTATGGTTGGAACTTTTGTTGGAGTTGTGAAATGGCACAATTTTTATTTCTCTAAGTATTTTTATGTAAATTTGAATATGCATTTCATCATGGTGTTGTGCACCAAGGACGATGCACAATTGGAGGGGAGGGGGGATATAAAATCTCCACTATAATCCCCATTTTATTTAATGCATAATGTAGATATGAAATGTGGCTATGGCGAACTGATGTTTCAATATTCCCTCTATAATCCCCAATTTAATTAATGATTAATGTAGATATATTGTATGGTTGTGGCCAAGTGATGTATATGCGAATTGTATTTCTATTTTTTAATAATAAAATGTGATGCCAATTGTTGGAGGATATGGGCAGAGATGGGGGATGAATTAATACATAAGAGAGGGGACGGTTTAAGAGAATGTTTAAGAGAGGGGTACAAGGGGGAATTACCATGTTTATTCATTCAACCCACTTCCTAAAATTTACTATTGATATATGAACCTTCTGTTTTTATTGTTGAGTGTTCTCAAAACCAATCATTGAATGTGTGTAAGAGGGTGGGTGTGAGAAGTCACATCCCATAGTTATTGGGAGCATGGGGGTTGAGTAAAAGCATATTGGGGAATTGTGTAAGTCTAACAAGTAATCCAGAGGAGAGAAAAATTGTAAGGGTAGTTACAATAGTTTTTAGATAGACATGTTTAGCATGAACAATAGGTAGAGAATAGGGAAGACGAGATTTGGACTTGGAGAAACCATGGAGGGTGAATTATGGAGAATATTTTGAGTAGAATACTGAAGAACCTGGCTGTCATTCATGAAGAGTGGACTCATGTACGATTTTCACTATAATAACAAGTGATTGTTGTTGTTTTCCTGACAATTTTCCTAGTAGTGAGCTCCTTTGAGTTTCCTAATAGTGTGATTGTTGGTTACATGTGTCAGAGATACGCCGATAAACAAATGGTATTCTTGATGGAATGAGAGAAGTGAAGAGGTAAATTCATTGGGTTGGGTAGGTTGAGAGGAAGATATTTTGTGGAAAATTAAGATAATTGTAGGATAATACCAGTGGATTGTGGGATTGTTTGAGATATGAGTGGATAGTGAGAGACCACCCTCTTTTGTGGATTGCTAGCCCCATCTTGGGGGTGAATTGTTGTTGATATTTGGAACAAAAATTCTATGGTTTGGTGGAATGCTCATCCCAAGTAGCTCCTACCAAGTAGTTGGATGCACAACCATTTGTAAAAGATAATTGTTTTGTTTTCTTTCTATGTTGCATTATGAGTTTAATTAATGTATATTAACTCTGTGTTTGAGAAACAATTATATGATGTTGTGTTGAGTTATTTAAAGTGAAGTCATGTCATTTTTAGCATGTTGTAGATGCATCTAATTAATGGTATCAGAAAATAGTTAAATTTGTGTGTAATTCGTAGCTTGTAAGCTACATGAAATTTGTTAGAAGAAAATTTCAATTTTATGAGTATTTATGTATGTAATGGACCTCAATTATGTTGGGGAATGATAAATTATGGTATATGAGCTTATGGTTTAACAATGAATTCATATGGTCCAAGAACTAGCATGAATGTGGTAAAAATTGGTTGTGTAGACTTATTTTGTGACAGATTGGGGAAAACGATGAACTCCAGAGTGAAATTACCAAATTTATAAACCATTTAGTTTGAAATTTCCTCAAAACCCTCCCAGTGGTGATCAATGGCATCAATATACATATTTGCAAAGTTAAAATTTGACTTGGAAGGTTGAATTTCATGCTTTAATGATTGTTTGTATAGTTGGGCAAAGTTTGATGAATTGACAGTCAAGATTGTGTTTGATTTCGATATCAACGACCGACATTAATCATGAATATATTGTAAAACTTACAAGGTTTTTCATAGTTTGAAAAGGTCTAGTAGATCAATGACCGACATTCATTTCCAACAGTTGGGAAAATGAGAAACATCGATGATCTAGTCTCATTTTTTTATTGTTTGGAAATTGGAGGAGATCAAAGATCAAGGTAATTCTGAATCGAACATCGAAGACCCAGATTCATCTAGGATTTGGTCAAAAATTTCTAAGTATTTGTTTCTTTCAAAAAGAAATCGTTGATGGTCGATGATCAAATTGACTAGTTTGGTGAAGAGTTTGGTGCATCCAAAGGAAATCATCGATCGTTAATGGTCAATGATTTGGGTTTGGAAAAATTATAAAAGTGTTTCGATCAACCAAGAGAAATCATCAATCATCAATGGTGTATGGTCATGGGTGGGGGGAATTGGAAAGGTGTTAGGTTCATCCAAGAGAATTTTTTTATCATCGATGAATGAAAGAGGATGATGATGTGTCCTGCCATGTTAGCATCCATGTGTCATTCCACATCCTCACCCACGTGTCATTCCACATCATCTAGAGTTCCATGT
>SNQJ01S0024348.1:164187-179585 GCA_010110895.2 Picea sitchensis
ACAAGTGTCAACCCTGGTGCATGCAAATAAAACCAATGCAGTAAGCCATGAGGGGGTTCCGACCCATTCGATCCGACTTTCCTGGGGAGAGTCGTGGAAGCCATCTGCCAGAATACCCTGGTTTAACTCTGAAAGTCGTAAAGCCTGTGGTTGTTCGAAGAAACCGGGTACACCCTGTCCAGAGCTGGGGATTATGTGCGTGTCTCCGGGAAAACCCGTGTGCGCATTCTCTGAACGAGAAGCCTGTGCTGAATTGAGTGGAAGTATCTTTGTTATTCAGGGAAAGCTGAGCTAGCCTGTGTGTGAAGTCCCTGTTCTGAAATCATCCCGTGAGATTATCCTGTGACCGCTGAACCGTTTTGGGAAGAAATTGTCTGTGTTTTCCATGGATTGTTGTGACCACGCAGTACTGGACTGCGTGAGGATTGTTGGCCTGTGAGCGACTCCTCTAGGTGAGAGAGTGCGCCGAGGAAGAAGAGAACTCCTGGAAGGAACCCTGTAGCTGCCATAGAGCCGGAGAATTTCGGTCCGGTCTGTTCCTGTAACCCAAGGTAAGGGAGACTGGCAGTCGAAGGACTATCTAGGTGATAGAGAAGGTGCACTCTCCTGGGGTGGAATAGACATGTGGGGAATGAGGGTCTATGGGCAGTGAGCGTGGGAGATTCCTGGGAGAGATTTCTTCCTAGTGATGTGTATGTGCTATCTTCCCTGTAACCTCAGCCTAGCCTAGGATTCCTTGCCTTGGGGTGGAGCTCAGTCCCAGCTCAGGGGTGACCCACTATTGAGCTGATGAATAGTATGGTCTAAGGCTGGGAGGTTCGTGGAAGGCCTGCACTTGGTTGGTGAATTCTATAGTTGTTCAAAGATAAGTATCTGAATTATGTTTTTATCACATTTGGCATGACTGTGTTGTTCATGTATCATGTTTTCCGCTGTGTAAATTAGTTACTGTTGAATGCTATGGAATGTTTAATTATAGCAGTAACCAGATATGTTTCACTCTATAATTTAAATGTGTTTAATTGTGTTAAATGCATGCGCTTATAATGTCTGTACAAATTATGTAATTATTCACGTATAGAATGGTAACTGAGAGGTTTGGAAACCTCGGTAGTGAAAAAGGTACACTACAGGGATAAAATGGGAAAATAGTCTAAACTTCTTCAGACCATAACTTCCAATTCAAAGATCATATTTGAGAAAATGAATAGTCGTTGGAAAGGTATTAAGGAGAAGAATAAATTTATCCACCCAAAATTTTGATTTGGGCTCTAAAAATTCTCATAAAGTAATAAATTAAATTATGCAATAGTAAAAATAGAGAAATGAGTGGGAATTATAGCTTGTGACTGTCTTAAATTTACGCTTAAAACTCAAAATGAGACAAGATTCCAACCAGTGTGACGCAGTCGAACCCTCACTGGCACCTCCTCTTCCTCAGGACCTTCTTTCTTCTCGGCCCGAAGAACTTCAAGGTTCTTCTATTTCCCTATCGGAAAATATGCACCCACAGATTATCTTCTCCTGCTTTATCCTCCTTCCTTGACTTATCGGAGGATCGGAACTCGAGGCTTCGCAAGTTCACTCTCGATCACTGGGCTCTTGAATCCCTGAGACCCGATGGCCAGTCAACGCTGAATTCTTTCCATCTCTATCGGAACTTCTCATATCGCGACTTCACAACTTGTGATGTCATGCACTTGCCTTTCGGACTCCCGATGAGAGATACACCAAAACTCTGATGTACACGTGCGAGCTGACTTCTCCACTTCCCATCACTTCTATCGGGATATCAAACTTCGCGGAATCATGAATCCCCACTCCAACGTCTCAGCGCTTTTCGTTGCGAAACCCTGATGCCTTATGCCACCTGTCCTCCACTAACCTTGATTGTGGCCCACACGACTCTTCCTTCGGGATATCTCTACTCGCGATATTGCAATTCTTGTTGCGATATTTTGGAGCTTCAACTTGCGAGTTCCCGATACACGATGCCACGTGTAGATCCGACGGCTCCTACGGCACAGATCAATGGTTATGCTCCTCCTGAGATTCAAACCTTCCTACGCCTCTGTTGATAACTCCCCTGTACCTCCTCAAGATCCAACGGCTCTCGGCACTTTGCGAAACCTCCTCAAAGGATTTCGACCGTCCATTCTCTCTTTGATGATTCCTGCACAAAGAATCAAGTGCCTTCTCCACAAAGACTTGTTCACCTGCTCGCCAACCAGCGACACTTCTACAAGCTTTCAATAACATCTTCCCTGCACTTAGCCTTTGGTGAATTTGAAGGCTTACTCCTCTTGAGCTCTTTCACGACTTCAAGTCTCTTAAAACAAGAGAACTCTTTGCACACACTCCTTGCGGCATCCCTTCAACCTCGACTGAGAATTGAAATTCCTCGACTCTGCGCACTCCTGCAGAAGTAGTCTTAATTCCCCTTTTCTCATAATTGCAACCCTGAGTCTTAACTTGGCCTGCACACTCCTTGCATGGCTCCTCTGCTCAACTGCACTTCTGGGAACTTAGAACAAAAGTTATCTCTATCTGAAGCCCTCTGTCAACGCACTCCTTGCGGGCAATTCAACTACACTCCTTGCAGGAATTCTCTGGCTCAGAATAGAGAAACAATTGAAACTAATTCCTCCTTCCTCTCAGATTTCCGATTCAATCATGAAATCATACACATAGCATAAAAGCAAATGTAAAAAGGAAATAAACATTCATGAGCATATCAACGTCAACACACAGAGAATCAACACAAACCATGAATTTGAATCAGAGTTCTTCTATTAATTCAAATGTTTGTACATGGGTGTTCTTCACATAGTTCTCTTCTTTCTCCTCTGCTCTTCCTGAATTATCTAGAATAGTAATACAATGCACAATGAGGGTGTCTATATCCCATTTCCCTCTTGCGCTCTAAGCTATCAAATCTAGAATTAAATTTCTATCTACTTGCATTAAATCTATTAAATGTCATCTATCTACCTAAGGAAGAGAGTTATCCGCTCAAGGTCCATTACAACATACAAAGTGCGCTTCATTAAATCCACTCACTAATGTTTGCGCAACAATATTAAGGTGTTTTTCAAAAATTTGTGTTGGCTTGTCCAGCTGTCTTCCGCTCCTGTGTTGGCTCGCTTGATGTGCTGGCGATGCTCCTGCATCATACTCCTCGGCTTGAAAACTTTCATGGGCTCCTATCCATGAGCTCCTACACGGTCTGTCCATGCTTCTTTATCACTGCTTCACTCTCCCAGTTGGCATCTTCCACTGGGTGATTCTTCCACTTAACCAGATATTTGGAGTATTCTTTTCTCCTGGTCTTCCTACCCACTCTTCTATCCAGTATGCATTGCATCTGCGACTTCTCTGCAACTGGCAGTTGTTTTACCCACTGGATCATTGGTTCCTCAGTTCCAGTCTCTGCTTCTCCAGCCCTGTATGGATATAAATCTACGATATTGAATATCGAAGAAATCCTGATGCCATCCGGAAACTCGATCTCATAAGCATTTTCCTCGAATTTTCTCAAGACCTTACATGGTCCGATTTTCTTCATTTTTAGCTTATTGTATGTTCCCCTCGGAAACCTTTCCTTCCTCAAGTGTGCCAGAACTAGATCCCCAACTTTGAACTAAAGTTGTCTCCGATGTTGATATGCTCTATGTTTGTACTCCTGGCTTGAATTTTGCAGTCTCTCCTTCACTCTGCTGTGAAGTTCCTTCATCACCTCAGCGAATTCTTCTGCACTAGCGCTGCTAGTAGCAGTCTGTTCTGAATCTCGCAATTCAGAAACTCCTCTCGGTTGCATCCCATATACAACCTGAAATGGACTCTTTCCTATGCTCCAATTCATTGAATCATTGTATGCAAACTCTGCCTGTGGAAATATGTGATCCCAACTGTTGTGGTGCTTTGTCACCAAGATTCTCAGCAAGTCTCCCAGAATTCTGTTGACCACTTCCGTCTACCCATCCGTCTGAGGATGATAAGTAGAACTAAATGCCAAGTTAGGTCCTAGCTTCTTCCATAAGGTCCTCCAAAAATTCCCTATGAATTTTATGTCCCTGTCCAAAACTATGCTTTTCGGCAATCCATGAAGTCGAATGACCTCCTTGAAAAACAAATTTGCAATGTGAGTCGCATCGCTAGTTTTCTGGCATGGGATAAAATGTGCCATCTTAGAAAACCTGTCCACGACCACAAAGATTGAATCAACACCTCTTTGTGTCCTTGGCAACCTCAATCCAAAATCCATGTTGATTGCCTCCCATGGCCTCTCTGGTATGGGCAATGGCTGATAAAAACCTGCATTCTTCTTTCTCCCCTTCGAATGCTGGAAAATTCGACATTTGTCTACAAATATCTTGACATATGCTCGCATCCCTGGCCAAAAATATGACTCATTCAACTTCGCGAATGTTTTTTCATGGCCAAAATGTCCTGATAATCCACCACTGTGCTTCTCCTTCAACAAGTTCTCCCTCATGGAGCATTTTGGAATACACAGTTGATTGCCTATGAACAATAATCCTTCCTGGATCATGTAGTCTATCCAAGGGCTTCTATCTTTGATAACTGGGTTCTCAACTGCTTCATACGCCTCTGCAAAATCTGCATCACCTGCGTACATGTCCCTGATATTTTCAAAACCCAATGTTTTTACTCCGAATTCCTGCAACAATAAACACTTCCTTCTCAAAGCATCAGCCACTTTGTTAGCAGTACCTGAAATATGCTTAATCACAAATGTGAAATTCTGCATATACTCTACCCATTTTGCATATTTCTGATTCAACTTCTCCTGTTGACTCACAAACTGTAATGCATGATTATCACTATACAAAACAAATTCTTTCAGAATCAAGTAATGCCTCCACTTTTTCAGCGCCTGTATGATAGCATAAAATTCTTTATCATACGTGGAATACTTCAGTTTCGCTTCATCCAACTTCTCACTAAAATATGCAAATGGTTTGTCTTCCTGACTCAAGACCGCTCCTATGGAAAAACCACTTGTGTCACACTTCACCTGAAATGTCTTCAGGAAATCCGGCAACACCAACACTGGTTGTTCTGTGATCTTTCGCTTCAACAGATTGAAGCTCTTCTCAGCCTCTGTTGTCCAATGAAAAGACTTATGCCGCTTCTTCACTATATCCATCATCGCTACGCTAATTCCACTGAAATTCCTGATGAACTTCCGGTAGAAACTAGCTAAACCATGAAAACTTCTCACCTCGAAAATATTTCTTGGTGATGGCCAATTCTTGATCACTTCTACCTTATCTGGGTCCATCTTCAACTAATTTGCCGAAATAACAAAACCCAAGTATATGAGATCTGTCTTTATAAATGAGGACTTCTTCATATTAATCAACAGCTTCTCCTGTTGTAGCTTCCTCATCACAATGGCCAAATGCTTCAGGTGTTCAGCCTTTGATCTACTGTAAATCAATATGTCATCCAAATAAACAATGACAAATTTCCCGATGAATTCCCTCAGGACTTCGTTCATTAACCTCATAAAGGTACTCGACGTGTTTGTTAAGACAAATGGCATAACAAGCCATTCATACAGCCCTTCATTGGTTTTGAAGGTTGTTTTCCACTCATCGCCTTCGCTCATGCGAATCTGGTGGTATCCGCTTTTCAAATCTATCTTTGAAAAATACTTTGCCCCACTCAGGCAATCCATCAGATCATCCATTCTCGGCATTGGAAACCTGTATCTAATGGTTCTCTTGTTGATCGCCCTTGAGTCGGTACAAATCCTCCAGCCTCCATCTTTCTTTGGGTTGAGTACTGTCGGAATAGCACATGGGCTCAAGCTTTCCCTGACCAAGCCTTTGGCCAATAACTCCTGGACTTGTTTCTTGACCTCCTCATTTTCTTGTGGCGTCAACCTGTACGCATCTTTATTTGGAAAACTATCTCCTAGTATGAGGTCAATGTGATGACTCACACTCCTCATTGGTGGCAACGAACGAGGTAATTCGTCCACTATGATGTCAGCGAACTCTTCCAGCAGTTCCTGAATCTCATCTGGTAAATCATCCACTCTTGTGCTAGTCAGAACAATCCTCGGCTTTCTAGCCACAAATAATTGTGGATCTTCTTTCTTCTTAACCTCCGTAAGAAGTTCCTTCCCACTCATGAGAAGTACTATGTTTCTCACTTCCAGCTTCACCTCCTTATCCTTTATCGGAAGCAACATATGGGTTCTCCCATTCTTCTCCAGAGTATATGTGTTCATTCTCCCATCATGAATCACATTTTTGTCATATTGCCATGGTCTACCCAGCAATAAATGACAAACATCCATGGGAATAACATCACACAAAATCTTATCATTGTATCCACCTATCTTGAATTCAACCAAGCATTGTTTAGTAACAGTTACCTGGTGTCCTTTCTATAGCCACAAAACTCTGTATGGGCTTGGATGAGCAGTCGTCTCTAGCTCGAGCTTTTCTACCATCTCTATAGATACGAGATTATCCGTTCTACCACTGTCCACAATAACCTTGCACACCCTATCCTTGGTTTTTCAAGCTGTTCTGAACAGTCTGGTCCTTTGGACTGAAATATCCACCTCCTTCTCAGGTGTCAAAAGGACTTTATGCATCATAAGAGATATTCCACCTTCTGGATCTTCTGCCTCAACATCACGCCTCTGCGCTTCTGTGATGTGAGCTTCTCCAACGTCCTTCTTTTTCTTTGGACACTCGTAAGACTTGTGCCCATTCTTTTTTCATGTGAAGCATGTGATAACTTCACCTCTTCCTCTTCCTCTACCTCTGGTATGAGGAAAAGTATTGTTGTTAGCATAATCTCCCTTCTTCTCTGTATGCTTCCCTCTCTGTTCAATGTATGGCCCTCGTTGTGAGGTTCCGCCTCTTTCAACTTTACCCTGAGGTTTCTTCCATTCCTCCTTGGGCTTCTGGTATTTTTCCTGGGCAACTTCTTTCCCTCTGGGCTGAATTCTGCCTCGCCCTCACTGACCTTGCTTACGGCTCAACTTCTCTTCGACTTTCAGAGCCATATGATAAGAATCCTCCACCGTCCTGATGGTAACCATGCTCAATTCATCCTGAATGTCATATCTCAGACCATTCAGATATCTGGCGACCTTCTCATCATCGCTCTCCCGATGACCTGCCTTGATGTTCAGTCGATAGAATTCTTCAGTGTATTCTTTCGCTGTCATCAGTTTTTGTCTCAGGTTCTGCATCCTCCTGAACAGAGTAATTTGGTAGTCTATGGGGATGAATTTTTCCTTCATCTTCGCAATCATTCGATCCCAACTCTTGATATTCTGCTTACCTTTGCAGCATCTATCATCTTGTAGCTCGTCCCACCAAAATGCTGCATGACCTTTCAAGCGCGTAACAACATGCTTGACTTTCTTATCCTCTTCGATATACTCATAGTCAAAGTAGGTATAAAGAGCTCTAATCCAATCTAGTAGCTCTTCTGCATCCATATTTCCTTCATATACTGGAATGTCCATCTTTGCCTTTGCACCCATCCTGGAAATATCTTTAATCAATCGCTCAGTTGATGCATCTTCGGCTGCAACTTCCTCGTCGCGTTCAGCTTCTATCTCACTCTCGGAATCACTCAGATCCCCTGCACTAGTTGTGCATCTTTGAGCTGTCTCCATGTCTTCGAGTCTTGCTCGGAGATCTCTGATCTGTCTCTCCATTTCTGGATTGACTACCTGCCTACCTCTTCTTCGCACCTCCCTATCTTCTGGGTCAGGTGACTGCCTATCTCTCCTCGGCGGCATGGCGACTTCTTCTTCTTTGCTACAAAAAGAAAAGAGATATTCCCCGCTCTGATACCAAACCTGACGCAGCCGAACCCTCACTGGCACGTCCGCTTCCTCAGGACCTTCTTTCTTCTCGGCCCGAAGAAATCCAAGGTTCTTCTATTTCCCTATCGGGAAATCTGCACCCACAAATTATCTTCTCTTGCTCTATCCTCCTTCCTTGACTTATCGGAGGATCAGAACTTGTGGCTCCGCAAATTCACTCTCAATCATTGGGCTCTCGAATCCCCGAGACCTGATGGCCAGTCAACGCTGACTTTTTTTCGTCTCTATCGGAACTTCTCGTATCGCGACTTCGCAACTCATGATGTCATGCACTTGCCTTTCGGACTCCCGATGCGCAATACACCGAAACTCTGATGTACACGTGCAAGATGACTTCTCCACTTCCCGTCACTTCTATCGGGATATCGAACTTCGCGGAATCGCGAATCCCCACTCCAACGTCTCAGCGCTTTTCACTGCGAAACCCCGATGCCTTATGCCACTTGTCCTCCACTAACCTTGACCGTGGCCCACACGACTCTTTCGTCGAGATATCACTACTCGCGATATCGCAATTCTTGTTGCGATCTTTCGGAGCTTCAACTTGCGAGTTCTCGATACACGATGCCACGTGTATATCCGAAAGCTCCTACGGAACGGATCAATGGTTACGCTCCTCCTGAGATTCAAACCTTCCTACGCCTGCGTTGATAACTCCCTTGTACCTCCTCAAGATCCAACGGCTCTCGGCACTTCGCGAAACCTCCTCAAAGGATTTCGATCGTCCGTTCTCTCTTTGATGATTCCTACACAAAGAATCAAGTGCCTTCTCCACAAATACTTGTTCACCTGCTCGCCAACCGGAGACACTTCTACAAGCTTTCAATAACAGCTTCCCTGCACTTATCCTTCGGTGAATTCGAAGGCTTACTCCTCCTGAGCTCTTTCAAGACTTCAAGTCTCTTAAAACAAGAGAACTCTTTGCATGCACTCCTTGCGGCATCCCTTCAACCTCGACTGAGAATTGAAATTCCTCGACTCTGCGCACTCCTACAACAGCAGTCTTAATTCCCCTTTGCTCAGAATCGCAACCCTGAGTCTTAACTTGGCCTGCGCACTCCTTGCATGGCTCCTCTGCTCAACTGCACTTCTGGGAACTTAGAACAAAATTTATCTCTATCTGAAGCCCTTTGTCAACGCACTCCTTGCGGACAATTCAACTACACTCCTTGCAGGAATTCTCTGGCTCAGAATAGAGAAACAATTGAAACTAATTCCTCCTTCCTCTCAGATTTCCGATTCAATCATGAAATCATACACATAGCATAAAAGAAAATGTAAACAAGAAATAAAATTTCATGAGCATATCAACGTCAACACACAGAGAATCAACACAAACCATGAATTTGACTCAGAGTTCTTCTATTAATTCAAATGTCTTTACATGGGTGTTCTTCACACATCTCTCTTCTTGCTCCTCTGCTCTTCCTGAATTATCTAGAATAGTAATACAATGCACAATGAGGGTGTCTATATCTCGTTTCCCTCTTGCGCTCTAAGCTATCAAATCTAGAATTAAATTTCTATCTACTTGCATTAAATCTATTAAATGTTGTCTATCTACCTAAGGACGAGAGCTATCCGCTCAAGGTCCATTACAACATACAAAGTGCGCTTCATTAAATCCACTCATTAATGTTTGCGCAGCAATATTAAGGTGTTTTTCAAAAATTTGTGCTGGATTGTCCATCTGTCTTCCACTCCTGTGCTGGCTCGCTTGATGTACTGGTGATGCTCCTGCATCACAGTGGAAATATATTTCAGAGAGGAATGTTTGTAAGGAATCATATTTTGACTTAGTACATTGTTCTCTTTGTAAATTGAGATGAATAATAACCTATAATGAAATTAATGAAATTCTTTATAGTATGCATGTGCTAACAATAATTATTACATGCACATTTCTTGCATAATTAGAGGTACAGGAAAAAAAGGTGGTTCTGATATGAGGACTGGGGTTATGGAATATGCGCAGGGATATTATATCCATGAAGAGGACGTCAAAGGTATGCATGTAAACATGGGAAAGGATGAGACAAAGTCTAATGGAAGAAGAGCTAGGCAGGACCCTATAACTATGAGAAGTGCAGAGCTATAGGGATGATAATGAACATATATTGAAATATCAAGAAGAGATACTTCAAAGTATGAATATGTTACAGAGGAAAGAGAATAATTTTTTTGGCACAAATCAAGCAACTATTTCTAGACAAGTGATTGCATCCAGATCCCATAATAGAAGAGATGACAATGGAACTGATAGACAGTCAAGGAGTATGAGAAGAGGCCATCATTCCACATAGAATTCCACTAGGATATTTGATGCAAGTTTAGATCCAGGGAGCAGCCCGAGCCTATATTCTGTCCAGGGCTAGAGGAGAATACCCGACGCAGAAATATTGCAAGGTGAACTCAGGAAAAATCAATCCACCAACTTTCAATGGTGAGCAAATGAAAGGAAAAGAGGCCAAGGCCTAGATGTTGTAGATGAAGAAATATTTCTAAATTCATGATTACCCCTCAAGGATAGAATCAATAATTGCAACCCACGACTTGCAAGGAAAGGAAGCCATGTGGTGGGATGAACTTAAGAAATCCAAGCACCTTGATGAGAAGAAGATCGTATGGAGTCGGTTCAAAGTATATTTACAAGATAAATTATCTATAAAATTCCATGGATATTCCACTTGAACATTTTTTCACAACAAATTTGATAAACAAAACCAAATCTACCTATGAATGTTAAATTCCTTTAGATTTCCAGAATATTTATTTATTGATTTTATGCTTATGCATGAAACAACTAAAATGTGGAAGATAGAGAACAGTAAAGTACAATCACACACCATCCATAAAATGACACAAATATTTTCTCTGGAAAACCATTACGGGAGAAAACCCACTAGAAGGTGAGGTTGCTCTACTCTCTTTTCTCTTGTATGGAAATAATGCAAGTACAAAGGAGAAGGAACTCATTATGGAGTTACTTGAGACTTGTGTCTTGTTAAGCTACTACAAAACATTAACTCCCTTTTTTATGATCTCTAATTTCCCACTCCCAGTTGTTCTTCTCTGCTTTGGAACAAAATACAATAACATAGAATGGAACCCCTTCTCCTCTTAGTGGCATGGTATTTAACATAGCCCGATAGCCATCTAGGGGTAGGTTTTTTACTTCCTCAACCCTCAATTGTGGTAGGGTTTTGAACCTTCTAGAATATTCTTGAAATTACTCATGTGGTTAGCCCCAAATGCATGAGTAATGTGGATGACATGGCATCCTCTCGTACCATGGTGGTCAACACGATAGGTCAACTTGCGAGAGGCATAATGTTTCCATAAGAACTATGATTGATACATGATCTGCACCATTGGAAAGGTATCATAGTGTAGAAAATAATTAGGGGGGTTTTCATAAGTTATGAACATTGAAACCCCAAAACAATCCATTTAATCACTCAAAATGGCTCTGGAAGGTTTTGGACCTCAACTTTCCAAATCGGGACCTGCCACTAAAATGACCCTGCAAGTTGATTCCTCCAATTTTGTTCCACTTTGAAATTAAGCACATCAAAGGAAAAGAAAATCAAGTGTCCAATGTTCTCAACAAGAGAGCACACGAGATGCATGTTCCAACCATCAACATGTATAGGACAAATTTGAAATATAAAATTATTGTAGTAGTAAATTCAAATCAACACTATTTACAAATAAAAGAAACATTACAATAAGGATATTTACAACAAAAATTTAAAGACTTTGAGCTAAGAGAAGATGAAATTCTCATGTATGAAGGATAAGTATACATGGGGAATTCCGGTGAGCTAAAAAATACAATGTTGAAGGAAATGCATAATGTTCCATATGATAGGAACCCAATATATTATAATTCAATTGTAGCTATAAGAAGCCAACACTTTTGGCCAGTAATGAAGAAAGAAGTGGATAATTATATAGCCAGGTGCCTCGAGTGTTAGAAGGTGAAGACTGAACATAGACATCTAGCTGGGATGTTACAACCATTAACCACTCCATAATGGAAATGGGAGGTAGTTAGTGGATTGTATTACAAATATTCCCAAAATAGTGAAGCAACATGATTCGATCATGGTGGTGGTGAATAAATTGACTTAGGCTACACATTTTATTCCAATGAAGACTACAGACAATGAAAAATATTGTAGAAATCTACATGAAGGAAGTTTCCATGCTACATGGGGTGCCTAAAGCAATATTAGTTTAAGATAGAGATCCAAAGTTTACATATAGTTTTTGGAAATGTTTGTTCAAAATCTTTGGGACAAATCTAAATCTCAATATAGTGTATCACCGAGAGTCAGATGGTAAAACAAAGAGGACCAATAGAATAATTAAATACATGCTCAGAATATATGTGATGGCCCAACCATCAAAGTGGTAATATTATATCCACTTAGTGGAATTTACTTACAATAATGGGTATCGAGCCTCATTGAAAATGATCCCATTTGAAGCGTCGTATGGAAGAAAGTGTAACACACCATTAAGTTGGGATAATCCAGTAGATAATTTTTACTGGGCCAAATTTGTTGAAAAAAATGGAGCATAATTTAAAGGCTTCCCATGATAGTGTTATATCCTTAATTTCCACCCTATAGGACAGAAAGGAACCCATAAGAAGGTAGAATCCAAAACACATATTTTTCCTAAGTTTTATCCCATTTTTGGAGGTCCTTGTTGGACACCTAGTAGAGAACAAGTGAGGCCCTCACTGGTCACTAGTATCTCAACAAGCGAGGCATTGTTAAACTTCTATAATAGAGGGGTTGCGAGGTGATATGCAAGAAATGAGTTGGATATTCGTGTCAAGGGCCTATGAAATCACATCATTCAAGTCTCTATTGGTCTCTAGAAGATCTAGAATCCTCTCTTAAGCCTCCTCCAAGAGATATATAACAAAGTCAAGCCTTGGGAAAGAAGAGGAAGAATTTAATAGTATTGTTATGCTTTCCAACTGCATAACACAATCACAACCAGAAGTCAATGAATCCTAACCTGACCAAGGAGTTGCAAGGAGAAATGAATCAGAGGAGGATGCATCTTCATCAAGTTGAGGTATGATTTGGTATGTATTCTCCATGTTTTATTAATAGATCATTTGGTTTTCCCTTCATATAATTTATTTTCACTTAATGAATGATAGATATGATTCATTCTTTTATGGATTTGATTATTATTATATTGGATCTATGATTCTAATCCTTAATAGAGAAGAAGAGAAGGTTTTTCTTGTCTTTTGTATACAAGAAGCGGGTTCTGGAGCTTGGATCTGGTGTTTCAGGACTGCAACAACCAACAAATACGAAGGACCACCTCAAGAAAGGTATGGAAATCCTCCCCACTCTTTAGGATGATTATGAATCTATGTGTTTGAGTTTAGATCTAGGAAAACTATAAGGAATCTACCCCCTTTCTATCTAGGATAACTAGGCTAATCCTAGGGAGATATTGTTGTGTATTTAGTGAGATACCTGTGAGAATTTTTCCCATGACATATAGGTAGAAAATTTATGCATACAAGAACATAGTTTTTAGATAATTTAAAGTGGGAAAACATGTATTTTTAAAAGTGAAAGTGAAGAGAAGTTCCTTAAGATTGGAAAACTACCCAAAAATGACAACAATATATTGTGGACCTTTTGAAATGTTATAAAATATAGGTTCAATTGCATACATGCTATCATTTCCTGCATGCATGAAAGTTCATAACATATTTTGTGTGTCATAATTAAAGAAATATGTGCCTAACCCTAACCACATAATTAATTGGACTGTGATACAGGTGGAATACGAAGGGGATTTTCAGGTGGAACCTGTATGCATCCTATAATGGAAATTCAAAGTACTCATGAAGATGCAGCATGGGAGCATGAAGAAAACATGCAGGAGGAATACCCACAAGTTTTTTGTTAATTTCGAAGAAAACAAAATATAAGAATTCAAGACTTTATTTTGGGTAGCTAGAGTTCCATAACCACATCTCAGAGTCCTATCCAACCTATGTTGGGGGCCCTAATAAAATAATAGTGTACCCTAATGGAATGGGAGCAATGAATGGGGTACATTCCTTGGGTCAGGTGATTGAGAGGAACAACAAATTATGGTTGGAACTGTTGCTAGAGTTGTAAAATTGCATAATTTTTATTTCTTATTATTATGATGCAAATTTATTCATGTATATCATCATAGTGTGCACCGCGGATAACACACAATTATAGGGGAGGGGGAATGTAACATCCCTTCTATAATCCCTAGTTTAATTAATGCTTAATGTACATATAATGTATTGGTGTGGCCGAGTGATGTATATGCAAATTATATTTTTGAATTTTGATAATAAAATGTGATTTCAACTGTGGGGGGCTATGGATAGAGATTGGGCGTGAATTAATCCACAAGAGAGGGGAGGTTCTAAGATAATTTCTAAGAGAAGGGGTCAAAGGGGGAATTATCCATGTCTATTAAATCAACCTACTTCCTAAAATTTACTATTGATATATGAACCTTATATTTTTTTTGTTGAGTGTTCCCAAAGCCAATCATTGAATGCACGTAAGAGGGTTGGTGTGAGAAGTCACATCCCATAGTTATTGGGAGCATGGAGATTTATTACAATCATCTTGAAGAAGTCTGTGATTTAAGAAAGCAAGCCAAAGGAAAGGAAATTCTTGTGGGCAATTACATCAATTTTTAGATAGACATGTTTCGCATGAACAACAGGTACAGAACAAGGAATAGGAGCTTTGGAGCTAGAGAAACCATGGAGGGTTAATTTTGGGAATATTGTTAGATTACTAAGAGGGGGGGTGAATCAGTAATAGAGTAATTTAATCATTTTTAACCATATAATCCAAGTGTTATATCAATGAAGCATTATCATCCAATCACTGCAGAGTAAATAAGCAATGAACAAATAAACAAACATACACATACATAGTACACCAGTGTTTTACATGGAAACCCAAATCAGGAGAAAACCATAAAATGATTTTTCTTATATGTCTTGAAGAATTACATTCATTGGAAGCACCAACTTCCTTTGTTTTCCAGCTACAACTGGAAGGAGGATCCAACCCCCTAGTTTCCCAGGCTAAAACTTGAGGGAAGTTCCAACTCCCCAATTCTCTGGCTACAACCAGAAGGAGGCTACAACCCCCTATGTTCTCCGACTACAACCAGAAGGTGGCTACAACCACTTGTCCTTGCCCCGTCCTGCCACCCTGAAGTAGAAGTAGAATGATGGAACCACTTTCAACCTGTCAATGTGAGATATACCATTGTAAACCTATACCAATAAATATGAACCATGCATCAACCTGTACCTCAACCTCTAATCAACTTGTACCATAAACAAGTGCATCAACCATGCACCAACCTGTACCAAATAACTTGTAATCAACCTGTACCATAAACAAGTGCATCCAACCATGTACCAAGTATGTACCAATCATGTTTCAACTACTCATCAACTATG
>SNQJ01S0024349.1:7819-33859 GCA_010110895.2 Picea sitchensis
CATTTTGATTATTGTGTACCTTTACGCTATCCCATTTTGTATGACGATGTGTCTCTTATTCATATATAATAAAATGGGTTTCTTATTTTATTACATTATCGAATGTTGTAAAATGTTGCATTGTTGATTAATTAATATATGGATGATTTACATTGTTACAAATAAAAAATATGTAAATCATTGGATAACGCATTAATGCAATCATTTTATCAAAATGAAAAAACAAAAATATTAAAACAATATTATTATAAAAAATATTTGATTTTGAGATAACTAATAGAAAAATTGTAAAAAAAAAACAATTAATCAAAATATATGCATATTGGTGCACTGTATTCTTTTGAACTCACTAAACGATGCATGCCATAAATTAGACGGAGGTGTGTTTTTATCAATGCACATTAGTTCCCATTAATTAAATAAAAGCATCGGTACCCATTACTTAAATAGAAGCATCGGTGCTAACAATTGTGAAAAAATGTCGTTAGTTTAAGGAACAAAATGTACAATTTATTATATTTATTATTTTAAGCAACATAATGTATGACTAATCTCACTGGTGATTTATATATAATATATGCATCAGTACTTTATATATAATATGTGCACCAATGTTTTATATATAACATGTGTACTAGTTCTTTATATAACATACATGCATCGGTGCTTTTGCATATGATATATGCACCGATCCTTTAATTATCATATACGCATTGATGCTTAGTAACAAAAAATGGCGTCAAAATATCACCTCAATTTATGGAATTTTCACTATCATTTTGTACATGTGGTAATACCGGCACCGGTGCAACCATCTATAAAAGCATTGGGGCATAATACTTATACGAGCACCGATGTTGCATAAAAAATAACATTCACCTGTGTGTACAATAACAATAAATCACTAGTGTTTCATATAACATAAAATACTGTATCAATGCACAATATTTTTAAGAGCACTAGTGCTTTGTGATTGTGTGTCTATACTAGTTCATGTTACTTAAAAACACATTGGTTCATGTTTCGTAAGAATGCATTAGTTCATGTTAATTAGAAATGCACCAATGCTTTTTTTTAATAATAAAAGCACCAACAAAAAAAACTTCTGCTACAAACTTCGCACACCCAATTTTTTTTAGTTATATGGAACATCCATTAAAACCTCCACTAAAACCTCTACTTAAAATAACAGAAGTTGTAGCGGGTTTTTTTTTGAAAAAAAAATCCAAATCTTGTAACACTAAAAACCTCCTCTACAAGGTGTTCTCCTTGTAGTGTATCTCTCCTCACTCGACTGCTACTTCACATTCTGAAAGCCACTTCGTCCATAGATGTAACCCTTTTGTGCACTTCTTTCTACTACTATGCTTCATTTTGGTAAGGCCATCTATATTTACACGTATGGCAGTGGTGATTTATTGTATTCATTGGATCATGCCTTATGAACCTCTCTTATCCAAAATGAAAGGTGGTCAGGGTTTCTACCTCTAAAACTTCTTCTTTGACATCCTTGATCCCATAATATCCTATATGGAATGGAAATGGGGGCCATAGTACTTACTTTTATTGGCAAGTGATTCCCCAAATCCATAGAGAAATGTTTGATATGACACCTCATGTAAAGACAACTTGTCAAGAATAAATTGGGAAACAAATGGAATTCTTTGGTGGATCCAAAAAGAATTATACAATTTGTCTAATCTATATGATACTAGTCATCCACTTCACCAATCATTTGCATGGCCTTTTCTATCATGCATTTTTCATGTTTACAGAAGATTATTTTATACATGCGAGCTATGAACTTCTTGCAAATCTTTGTGTAATGTATTTTGTAGCGATGTTCCCATAAAATATAATAGTATACATGTATGGATGCCTCGTTGGATTTCCATTTCCATGGAAAACTATTCACTATGCAGGAAATGTCTAGTAGATAAGAGGAAATGAAAAATGTTAGGTACACGCATAGGGATGTGTGTTTGGTCCTGGAGACAGTTGTGTTATAGATGTTGAAATGATAGAGGCCCAATTTAAGATTGTTCCAATCTAAGTAATAGCATGAATCATGGCACCCATGATTCTTTAAATTGTGTGGCATATTCCTCTCTATATAGTATGTTGATCATATCCATTGTGATATTTAATGGTGTTATTAAGTGCTTAGTGGGGTAAGATCCCAATCTCCTTTCCCTGAATGCTTTGGGAGTGACCCACTAGACTTTGAGGAGATCTCTATAGTTTAATGGAAATTGTAGTATCCACCCTTTAGTGAGGTTGACGACAAGTTGTGGGAACTTGTAGAAAACTTCATGGGTTGAAAGATGGAATGAGGCAATAGCTTTCCCAATAGTATCCCTGACTAAACTATTTTTGATATTTTCTTTGTTGATGAGCCATGAGATGACTTTAGCACAAGGGAATACTACAAGTTCTTTTTGTTTCCATGGTATTTTCAATGACATATCTAGATCATGTGACTCATCAATTTTAACAATAGAGCACATTATGACACATGGTATTTGTCACTCAAATGAATACCTGTGAAAGTGTTAACAACACCACATTAGTTTAGTTGGATACTAAAATCAGAATAAAATTCCTATTCTGAGGAAATAATCTTCTCTTGAAATACAAAATGGAGAGGCATGATTTTCAAAGAAGTTGTTTGAAAAACCCATATATTTTGTTGTTGGGAATTTCAAGAGAATTCCAAATATTTCAACCAGACATTTCACTTTGTATCTGTTATTAAGCTTGAGGATCAAAGCTCTTAGGTATTTTCCCAAAGACAACAATAATAATGAGGAAATTGTGTTGAGTGGATAACAACAGTGTATGTAGATCCATATTCAATTTTCACATTTTCTTCTCTTGTCGTGGTCAAGGGTTATTTTTATTGTTATCAAAGAATCAAAGAATAAATAGGGCATCTAAAAACCCTAGAAAGTGGAGGAAATACTCTTGAAGCAGAAGCAAAGAATCAAAGGAGAATAATCAATGCATGAATAACAAGGGAATGATGAAATATTTTAACTAAGATTAATGGGGAATACCAATTAGTTAGAATAGAGGGGGAAACTTCCTTAGTGGAGAAAATGAGAGAGAGGGATGATTTTCTAGGTTTTTTTTTATTTTTTATTGGTCCCCATCCTTACCCTCCAAATGTTCAGGTGAGCTAGTTGGTCATCTCCCCTATCCCCTTGGGTTTTGAAATTGAACAAATCATATGGTGGGATAGGGTGCAATGGTTTCCCCTTATGCACTGATCTGAAAATGAGACCTCAAATTCAGTTTTGATAGCCTCTTTATTCATGTGGTTGTGATATTTTTCTCAGCGAGGTGGTCTATGGTTCATTGGAATTTCCTCCTTTATGGTTGTTTGTGATTGTGTGATAAATTATGAGAGTTTTGGTTATGGTTGCATAGTGAATGAAACAACATTCATTGAATGAGTTGACACTAAACCAAATGAACCTTCAACCATCAAATATAGACTCATGCATTCTACAAAAGAGATGGAAATAGGTAAAAGAAAATTGAATTGAAAAGGTGTAGAATTATGGATATGAATTAAGAAATGCCTAAGCAATGAACCCCATTAGTTTCAACAATAATAGGAGCAGAAGCAAAAGTGGTGGGGCCATTATTGAAGAATGAAAATGCGAGTCACTTGGTGGGGGAGGAATCCTTTAATATGTATCTCTTTCCTTCCCACATGTTGATGATTATCTCTTTTAGGGGTCCACTAATCCTCAAGGTTTGGATTGGAAGCAATTTTTCTTAATAACAACTAGATTTATGTATGTGGCCAAGGTGTTGTGCAATTCCATGTGAAAATTACTTTCATTAGTAAAGCTCAAAAGGGTTCAAATCTCTATATGTGTTAGTTCTGTAACTTTTCAACTTGAGTGCTACCTCTAATAGGGAAGATTTATTTTTTTATTATTTTAAATGGCTAGGTGGAAAACAAAACGAGAAGAAAACCCCCAATGACAAACGATGTCCTAAAGGAAAAGAAAATAAGGATTCCATTAGGAGGTGCAATGCTTACCTAGAATCACTGATAAGTGTCAGTAACCAAGTGAGTGGTTCATTATAGGTGGTGAGCCCTTTGATCTCAATGGGAACGAGAGGATCTATACAACATTTGTTCTCAATAGGTGATAACTCACTCCAAAAGGTAAACATGAACAATATAATTAAACAAATAAACTTTCAATCTCCTTTTATAAAGACAAAGCATACACTTTGTCTTTATAAAAGGAGATTGGAACTTTATAATGATACTCGAAATCAATATGCTTTGTCTTTGTCTTCGAGCTCTTTTCATCACTGCTCTTTTGTAATATGCCACAAGAAGGATGGACTGGTGATGTGATTCCATCCTGATTCAATGTTTCTCTTCCTTCATATGAGCAATCCAACTCTACCACGTATTTTTCCTTCACAAATGTGGTCTTGTTGTTCATGGAATTTTCTTTTCCACCATTGAAACCTAGGCCTTCATCCTTGGCCCTTGGTTTATCTACAATGGGACTTAGGATGCCCTGATTTATCTTGTATAGACCTTGTCCATTATATCCCATCTCCCTTAGTATCTTGGAACCAATTCCTCTAGTATGATTTTCAAATTCACCAAAATTTTCTTAAGAAATGTCCAAGGAAGGTGAGTTTATCAAAGTTGTCTTGGTCATGGTGTTGGGTTCGGTAGTGACAATGGAAGGTGTCTTTTATTCCTAGTTCTCTTGGACAAATTATTGTAGCTTTGCCAATGCTTCTTCCTTATATTCCAAATATTGTTGTAGTTTAGTCACAATATGAGTGATCCTATCACATTTCCAACTATCCAAATGAATGACCTTCTCATCCAACTGTATAACATAAGCTATGATCTTGTCCCAATCTACCATAACAACTAAGAGCGAGTCTCGACATCCATCAAATTGGTAATTTAGCAATGGAAGTGGTGTTTTCAAGTTCTCAAGGTTCTTCTCCATATTTTCCATCATCTATTCATACATCTCAAGCTTCTCCTTCAAGTTCTTGTTCTCTTCTCGAAGCTAAGCATCGATAGCTTGCAAGTCTTCCAACCTTAAATTTTTTTCTTTACCCATACTCAATTTGCTTTCTCTTCAAAGTACTAGAAGTTGCATCAAGTTCAAGGATTCAACTGCTTTAATACCTTATGATCTGTAAATGAGGGACTTATATCCCACACACTTCACTAATATAGATACTTTTTGGAATTAAATTTATGTTCTCTATTCTCAGGCTTATACAAAAATATCATTCTTTGGAATGGCTACAAGGATTTTTTTATCAGTTCATTTTTGAGTGAAACTACTCTTAAATATTAGAGGTATGCCATTGTCTCTAGTGTAACCTACAAACATCAACCAACTAACCACACAAAATTAATTAGGCCAATAAAAACCAAGACTCTGCAAATACTCTATCATTGAGAACTTTATCTTTAGTGTAGCTCCTTTTAAATTTTATATCCAATTGAACTGAATCTATCAAGATGATTAGGCTAAGATAGTATCTTAGTTATCTGTGTGTATTTAGTTTTGATTTTAGTGCTCTAGTTCCAGGATAGTTACTTTACATGCACCACGTATTGTAAAGTGCAATTAACACAAATCAAATTATCAATGAGAATGCAAGAATCCAACATTTGACATGGAAAACAATATGTTAGTAGTTAATACCAAACCTCTTATCCAAAACAAATTCAAAAGAACTGTGTTCTACATATCTATGCCCAATGGAACTCACTCCAACATAGCAATAACATCCCCATTGCAACACAACTTGTAATAGGAGATCTACTTTGCAAATATGTTACCTAGCACTTATGACTTAGTTTAGAATTGGCACTCTCCATTGTAAGATTGGGCTCATGGAACCAATTTCCTTGTCTATCACCAAAACAAATAGCACAATTGGTGAAATCCATTGCTCTAGAAAATACAAGGATAATTCTACTTCGCTCATTGGAAATGCTTAATAATCAAGAAGCAAAACCAATCCCTCATTTATAGGTTTTGTATGTATAGGCTCAAGCTTCAACTTTGAATTTTTAAGGAAAAAAATACTAATAAATCTAATATCTTTACCCAATCCCTAGAAGGCCACTTGCAAATATTTCACATACAAGTGTTAATTTGGACACTTATTTAAATCTTAAACATTAAAACCATTTCCAAGGAGACTGGGTTAAATAACAATAAGACAATGTCCCAATGAAGAAAACAATGTCTCTTCTCTCATTTAATTTTTCATTTTCAATGACCTTGATATTTTATATAACCTCAGTAATTTCCAAAATGCACTTAGGCACTCAGTCCTACAACCATGCACTTGTCCAAATTCATTTTGGATCAAAATATCAAGATATTTTTCACATGACATTTAATGTTTTTATACAAATTTTAAGAGAGGATTTAGGAAAGGTTTGAACATTTGCTTAAAGTTTTCATTGTTTTTTTCCTTGAATATATGTGTGTGTACATACATACATATGGGTCTAGCCCAGGTGGTTGTGGGATAGAGTGTTATCCTCCCCATCTAGATTTTATTCCTATAAGTGACATGTTGAACTCATAATAAGTATATTATTGTGACATCATTTCACATCCACAAATGGATTTAAATAATCTTCAAACATCATCCAAAAATTTGTAAAATATGGCTATAATAGCAAGAGTAAATAATGTGCAATGGTGGAGGCTTAACAATGACGCCTTGTTGGCATGAATCTTAATGTAAATTTGTAATGTGTATTCAATATTTCTAACATTAAAATTGTAAAACCTTTTTCTTTAAAAGTTTCAAGAAAAAGTCTTAAAGAAATTGTAATATATTTTGCTCCATTTTTATTTAAGAAAGTATGGTGGAAAGATTGGGAATTAATGTGTAAAAGGTTCAAACTCACTCTCAAGAAAAGCGAAGCGGGAATTAGCACATTATTGTTTGTTTTATCACCCAAAAGGTTTGGGATGTAATTGACTAATCCAAGAGTCAAAAAGGAAGTTGGTCATATTTTTTAACCTTTTAAAAGAAGCGAGAGAGGCTTTTTGAAAAAGTAAAAAAGGATGTTGGTTAAAACAATATTTTTTACTATTTTTTCTTGTAAAATCAATAACAAGATTATTTTCATATGGTGATTATGTCTTATACTTGTCCTATAATAAAAATAAGTGGGTCTAAGATACATGTTGTCATCATGTACAATGATGGATGATTTCTTCTAAATTCTTGATGATGGATGATTTCTTCTAAATTCTTGATGGTGGATATTGTGTGTCTAGTTTTGATACTTAATCTGTCTGCTTGTAATTTTTTTCAAATTATTCATGGTGATTATCACTACAACTTGATAATAAAATAATATTACAAAAAACAAGTATCTAATCTCACGTAACAAGAGGGATAAGAGTTGCGTGTACCTCTAAAATTGATGGATCATGGTCAAATAAATTAAATTAAATTCAAAAGTCATAATCATTGATGTTCCATTTTTTCCACTTTGTAATGGGTTAAGACCTAATAGCATTGTATAAATATGTATGGGTTTTGGGTAGAAAGAAAAGGAGGAATAAAAAGAGAGAGTCGTTTTCTTGTATTCTTGTGAGTTGAATATCAGTCGAAGAGGTATGTGTGCACTGCAACATAGAACAACTTGGGAAGGTTTGGGTTTTAACTGAAGATTATTGTAGGAGCATAGTGTGTACTTGTTGTAAGGATTGAACATGAATAATATAAGAATTTAGTCGTTGTGGATGCAGCCCAGTTTGGGGTGAATCACGTTAAACTCATGTGTCTTGATGTGTTTGTCATCATGATGTGTTGGTATATTATGTTCACTACGCATGGGTAGTATATGCTTAATGGCTAATAGGAATATGTATCTAATGGTTTTGTGCACTTATTGAATGGTTAAAAAGGATGAATTTGGCTTATGTTATGATGTTGTTATGAGTTCGCGCATAGGGTATATGAATGAATGTTAAGTAAACAATAAGGATGAATGCCTCATATTCCCCCATGATTGCAGAAACCTAGTTCCTGCAGTCCCCATAGGTACCTCGGGTGAGAATTCACCTGCCTACAGGTGATGTGGAAAGGGCCAGTATCTTGGGATTTGTTGGTGAATTAATGTTGAACCCCAAATTTTCCCATTGCGTGCCAACAAATGGTTTTGTTTTCAGGTTTGGTATCTGCGATTGAAGGGAATATGGAGACCTACTAAGAAGGAGATTGAACAATGGATGAACACGAAGGAGATCAAGTTTGTTGTAGATTAGAAGAAGAATCCACATATCAACGTAGAGGAATGTAGTATAAAGGTATGTGTTTATAGATTTGCATGAAATTTGTTTTGTTGACTTCCCGAATATTTTAGCAGAGTAGATCCAGATATTTGTTGAACAGATCGGAAGATATTGAACTTCATTTCCAAGGAATTGGACTCCTAAATTGATTCAACAAGTTAATCCAGTAAGAAATAAGACATCACGCATAATGGATTACTGGTTGGATAGTGTGATGGGAGGTTACATTATTGAATTTGTCGTAGATTGCACTCATTTGTACAATGCTACTAAGAGGGAATTATTTAAAGGAACACGTGGTAGATACCTAAAGTCACTATCTACTAGGATTAAGATATTGTTGTGCAACAAGGAATTCAAGAATATGGAATTTGATTACCTAAGAAGCTAAGCACCTTCACGCACATAGGAGAGATGGGGGTTGACCAGAGAATGATATGAGAAAAAACAAGGGTGAAGAGAAGGAATGAGAAATGGATGGGCTGAGGATGTTGAGAGAAGAAGAGTGTGCAACCAATGAAGAGATCAAAGTATTATGCAGTGGTAAGATATTTAGACCGAATAAGAAGAGGATTGTGGTTGAGAGAGAGGGACAACACAATGAGATCGAGGAAAGAGACATTGGTGCAATATTCCAAATTGAAAGGAATTTTATGCATAGAAGAGGAAAAAATTAGGCATCTCAGTCCAGTAGAAGAGGATCCCACTCAAATTGGACTTTGCGTCGAACCCACAACCCCATGTGCATCATCAAGAACTCAGGTAAGATCTCAAAGTTTTGTTAATTGTCGTTAGTGGAGGATGTAAATATAGTAGAAGAAGTAATCAAAGTAGAAGAATTAGTCCATCGATTCAGAACCAGTTAGTGAACATGTCAGAAAAGAATGTCATATAGAACACGATGGCGGGGGTAGATCCCACCTTAAGGATGCCTCTCTTTCAAGGGGTTGGTTTAGAAGATACAAAACATCATTTTTTCATTTGTGATACAATATGGATTTTGAAGATCGTCCAGGATGATGATGTAAAGATTTTGTTGTTAGAGATGACCTTCATGGATCACACATTATTATGGCATATGAAATATCAAAATACTACACCTAGGGGTCACACTAGAACATTGGCAGAGGTAAGACAAACCTTGTTGAAAGAATTCCAGAATCCTAAGTCTTAGTCGCAGTGCATTATAGAGCTGAAGAAGATCAAACAGATAGTAAATGAATCAATGTGGGACTATGATCAAATGTTCAAGATACTAAAGTATCGGCTCAAATTCCAGATTCCATATGAAAAATACAAGGAGTGGTTTATTGTAGGATTTTTTCCACATATTAGTTTCCCTTTGATGCAGTAGAATATTGCGTCGCAGTAAGAAGCTCTGGAAATTGCTATGAAATTGGAAGAATCTCCTATAGGATAAAATAACACATGGATGGCTCAAGTTCAGTCACAACTGACCTCACTGATTATTCAGTTACAGGAAATTAAGAAAGGAAAAGAAAAGCGTGAGAGAGTCTGGTGTATTACATGTAGAACATAGGGTCATCATAAGGATGGATGTCCATCTTTTCAACAATATTTGAATATAGGAGCTCTGAATCCATTAGGTTTATAGTGTGATATTTGTAAAACGATGGGTCACCACCCTCATAATTATCGGTTGATGTAGAAGCACCAGAGTACTTCAAAATATCTATTTTGTAGCTTTCAAAAGTTTTTTAGACATGAAGAGAAGGATTATCGTGCATTTGACTTGATGAAATAGTGTAGTGCATATGCATATAGAGTACAAGGAGAAGAATCAAAAGGAGGAGATCCACAGTATAATAATCCCAGAGGTTATAATCCAAGAGGACGAGGAGTTTCCAAAGGCCATGGAAGAGGGCCTATTATATGTTATAACTTTAATAATCCTCGACACTTGGTGTGAGACCATCCAAACCCCTGCATGACGTGTACTTATTGAAAAGCAATATACCATGTGACATAACATTTCCCACAGATGATCGTGAAATGGCAAGAAAAAAGGAACGAAAATGTACATATGATCACAACAGAAGCGAGCGATGAACAACCTAAGATAACAATGGTTATGCACAGAGGGACGAGACCTGAAGTGGATGCATTAGATCAAGGGAATCAAATCCACCAGTGGGTAAGGAAATCAGTCGATCCTCTTCCATTGTTTGATCTGATAAAAGAGAAAGAGACTTATCAACAAGCAAGAAAATAATTGGTTGGAGCATAATGGAGAGCTTCAAATTCATCCATTCCACCTTTGTATGATAGACCATTAGTGTATGATATGCCTCCAGTATATAAATCTTCATAAATTCAAGTTGAAAAGGTCAAAACTTTGAAATATTTCTTAATAATTTGTTTAGAATTAATGAAGGATGAATATTCTTTAAGCATACTGCATGGAATGATTGATTGTTGCACCTAAGAGAAAGAGATACACATCACACACAAAGCAGTTAATCAGGTGCACCGTAAGAAGAGAACAAATAAGGAGTTTTGACTCAATGCGCAGATAGGTAACTATGACATGGATAATATCCTTCTAGCTATAGGCTCCAATATGAATGTCATTCTGAGGTGGACTTGGGAGATGATGGGCTAGTCGAAGCTGATTTTGTCTCCTATCCAGTTGAGATTAGTGAGCATGTTATCTCCTCAAATAGTTTTGTAAATTTTGAGGAATTTCATCTTTTTAGGCTTAATTTATCTTTTTTTTGGTCATTTGCCAAGCTCTCCCTTACCTCCAAATTCTTCATGCAACTCCCATTGATCTCTGTTTCCCAAAAATCCTTTGGTCTCTTTCTCTTTACCTGCAATACACAAAATTAAAATACATGTTACCATAGCCTATAACCCTAGCTTTATTGGCTTTTATACTGTAAAACAATAATATGCATTTTGTTATGAAGTGGCGAGTGCTCAAAGTGATTCTAAAACCTAAGTCATTCCACACCAAATCTACATGCCTAATTCTTATGCCTAAGTATGAGTCTTGTTTCAAATCAAATCAAACCTAGCCTCTCGGGTCTCATGGTTTTTTAAAACTAAATTTTGGAAAGACCACATGCTACTCACGAATCATAGCCAAGTTATAAGTCAATTCATGAGTTAACCTACGATCCTAACTTTCATGCTAAGTCTAAAGTAACAAGTAAACATATTGAAGCCAAGTTATAATCCACATGTCGACCGACTAGCAACAAAGCCAAGTCATCGGGTCAAACCAAGCCATAAGTCAAGACATGCGTAATGCCATAGTTTGAGTTACGATTTAAGCCATAAGTTAACATCAAAGCACAGCACAAGTGTCGAGCATCATGGCTTTTTACTACTCATTGATAATTCTATATAAGCCTTCGCATATATAGAATTAACATAATCCAATATCCTGATGATTGTGTGATATAATGATGAACACAATTTAAAATAGTAAAATACATAATGAAGATGGGTGACAGATGCATGCGCAGGTGTCCTGGATTTAGGATAGCTCAAAATTTGAAATTTGACAGGTTAAGGGTTTTGAGATTCCTTGTGTTGAGACGTAAGTGTAAATGATGACTAAATAAATTGCTTCATGCATGCAATCATGGGTGAAAATGCCATATCGGAAGCATTGGGCCCAAATAAAATAATGAGTTTACAGGTGTTGGAAGGTCGCAGTGATTTCAAAACAATATTTCAAAAGCCGATTTTGGTATCCAGCATTGCATAGTTTGTGGTAAATTGTGTCGAGATCATTATTATCACGAGACCATGCTTCCAGAAGAATATTTCGACATTCTTATGTTGCAGAGATTGAAGTTACTGCACCAAGCAACAAAGTTTGAGAAGCCTTTTTCATTGAGATTTTAGACGACAGAAGATTGTTTTTTGTTTATGAGATCCAAGTCATTATGGATCAGAAACTTAAAGCAACCTGGTCAAGACATATCACAACAATTCGTGTCATTAACTCCGACAAAAGTATAGTTGTCTCTGGCTTCGATGATCATTGCGTGTTTTGTATGGGCAAACCTATTTTCCAATTCTCAGCAGAGAATTGGAATTTTCGTATAGTTTTCAAGGGAAAGACAAAAAAATTTATTGGTGTTTGTGAGATCTAATACTGTTAAAACTCCTCTCAGACCTTGTTTTGACATCTGCCAAACAGAAGGTGGGTTCTACATTCAGATACAGAATAAAACCAGTTGTTCTTTTCCCTTGTTTTACAGAAACCTTATTAGCCTCTGAAACATGGTTTGCTAGCCTCATTTGCTCACGTTTATTCATTTATTTCTTCACAAATCTATAATGAAGGGTATTTTCATTTACCTAGGCTAAGATGGAATAGTATGCCTTTGGATTTACCAGATGAATGTAATGCTTTCTCATTCCAGAACAAAACCAAAGGTTTTATCTACAGTATACAAATTAGAAGTGGATGATTGCATATGTTGATAGGTTGTTTGATGAGATGATGGAGACATAGGCCAAGCAGCTGCAGAAAATCTCAATGAAGAATCTAGAAGAGTGAAAGATTGAAGGAATTTTGCAATTTTAAAGATTGCTTCAAAACAGAGTTTTTGGTTGTTTAGACATGCTTTCACAACTGTCTTTAGCCACCAAAAGTAGACCTTTCGGTGGCTTACAAGTTCATATTTTAGCTCTCTAGTCACCGAAAGCACAGAGAAGGGAAGAATGACACTCTTTTTGCAGAGATCCAAGTTGCATCATCCTAAAGAGCACGAGGATGATTTATAAGTGAAGTTTTAAATTAAGAGGATCTGTTTCAATGTGTTGTCCTAGTTTTGGAGCTACCAGCAAGGTAAAAGAGATAAAGTTTGTTGCCTATTAATGAGAAAAGAATGACTTGTTTGCCAAGGTGGAATTCTCAACCTCATCCATTAGCCTTGAAGACTTGTGCAACTGTCGAAGACTATAAAGTTATCAGAGATTTGAGGCATATAAAAGGCAAATAGGTTATGAAGTTTTCCATTTTTTGGTTGAAGATATGACCAGCTGTCAAAGAAGAATATCAAGTTGCCTTGTCATCACTAGGAGTTTGCTGAAGAGGTCGAATATGTTGAATATCAAATTGTGAATCAAATTGCGCCTTGAGAATATGATCTATTTCCTAGAATCATGTAATTGGTTAGATTTGTACTCACTTGTAATTCTGAGATCCATGATTTGAGGATCAAAAACTATTTTCTTAAACTTATTTAAATGGATAGAAGCCACAGTCTGTAGGGTTGGACTATGGATACTTGACCACTACTATTGTATTCTTCAGACTTTTTGAATATATATCAGACATAAGTTTCTTTTTCCATCTCTGTTCAGACTTTCATATTCTCTCTTATCCTACTTGTATCTAAATATTATGTTCGTTGTTTATTGTTTATCTGATGTATGATAACTGTCAACTTTTCATTACATCCATAAACATATAATCTGCAAGTACTTCACTTATTTTATTTGGCCATTCATATGTACTTTGTGTATATGTTTCTTCTAGTATTATAGGTATTCTCCATACTTTCACTGCTTATTAAACCTTCTAAACACCTTTGGTTGAAAGACTTATCTTTCTGAAAGTATTCATATATGTCTAGAGTGTGTGAGATTTGATTGTGTCATCCATCTCGATCCATTTGATTAAAACATTGAGAAATTAGTAAGCTACCAAGATTCTTAGAAGTACAACCTAGAATAATTTCTTGGAGTGATAACAAATTGGCGTCGTTTCCGGGGAGAGGAGATTGAAGCTCAACTTCCTTGGGAGACGAAAAGATCCAGCTTTGATGATAGACAAAGTCTGGACACATTTTCGGTTGTAATCATCTATCTGGCATGAAGGATAGATTCAGTGGCGACTTCAGTGTTCATAAATTTGTTGGTGACTCCATTGGTATGAAATGAACAAGAGTTATGCATTTTGCAATTTCTCAAGTATTTCTGGTTACCCTCATCTAGTACCTAGTAAAGATGAATGGGAATGTAGTATTCCTAGATTTCAAGGAGAAGAGTGGGATGTGCCAGCTGAACACTTGTTGGATTTTCATGACTTTATTCATCGTCTTGAAATTGTGCATGAGGATGTTTAGATCAAGCTCTTTGGTTTTTCATTAGATGGAATTCCTCGTGATTGGTATTGATCTCTCCCTATTTCTAGTATCAGATCTTTGGTAGATTCTCATGCTACCTTTCATTTGTTTTGCAAAGGCATATTTTCAGCTGACCTTTTATATCCTGAATGTTGTCATGATTTCAATTTATTGAACAAAGATCTAAATATTCATGAAGACTTTGCTTCAGCAGAATATATCTCTCATCATGATCAAGGAACTGTTGATCCACATTATGAAAACCATGGTGATGTTTTTGACATTGTATTAAATGCACCTATTGAAGATGGTTGTTATGGAGATCAAAATATTTCTTTTGGAAAATTTAAAGATGATGAGCAGATTGACAGATCAGAGGGTGAAAGTTTTGGAGCTGCAGTAGATACTAAGGGTAGTTCACAGTTTCTAGATTTGTATATCAAGGGAAGTTGCAGTAACCATGAGGAACAGGATTTTTAGGAACTATCTAATCTTCAGCTAGAGCATCAAGAGGATCCTCCTCATTATGAATATGTTGTTTCAAATTATGACGAGGAACAAGGTGATATTTTTCCAAATCTGTTTCAAGATCCTATTGTTGATACTTCTATACAAGAATATTCATCTTTATCATTAGGATCTTATATTTATGATCCTACATTTGATCAACATAGTGATGAGGAAGAAGATTTTAAGGTTTGTGAAGACTTATTGCCTACTAAAATTTCACCTAGTTCTTCTTTTTAGCAGAGAGATAATAAAAAATGTGTGCATGTTGTGATTGATGCTTGTTACGAATCTATTGTTCAAAAGTCCAATGAAGATCATTTTAGTTTTGATATATCCTGCAAAGACATTATTGTTGGAGAGGAAATTGTTTGCTATGATAAGTCATCATATAGTCATGATGGATTCAGATTACAAAGATATGGTGAAGAGGAGTAGAAAGTTTCAGATCAGTAGTTGAGTTTGTATTTTCCTCCGACATAAGAAGAACAATTCATATTCAGCATTGACATCAGTAAAGGCAACCAACATCACTTCAATTTTCAATTGAAATAGTATTATGAAGAGGTATTTCTTTGTGTCTTTCATGACCCTTTTGTTGATTTTCTAGAGTCCATGAGAAACATAAGTATCAAAACATTTTTGTCAGACGAAGGACAGTTTTATCATTTTTTCAAACCACTTTTCTGTTAGTTATGCATTCCATTAATTTTCAGGTCAAGATCAAGAACAGATTTAGTAAATCAGTTTCTGATATGGCTTCATTGGAAGCATGAGTTTACTTGATTAAGCATCAGTACAATGGTTAGAGTAGGAGTATATAGGGGAATAAGATCTTCATCTGAGCAAGTACATTCTTTCAGTTATTGGTTGTTGAATAAACAGGCAGTCTACAAGAAAGCTACAGGTTTGCAGGCTACATGCAGGCTACAGGTTTGCAGGGGATTAGTTCTAAAGGCCAAATGACTCCATAGCCCAATGGACTAGACACAATACAAATTGTGGATGATTGATGAGCAGGTTGCAGGATTTTTAGGTTAAATGGATAGGCACAAGTATTCGTGTTCTTGAAACCTCACAAGGAGGCTTTCATCCCCAGAAGGAGCCATATGTTATCTCCTCAAATAGTTTTGTAAATTTTGAGGAATTTCATCCTTTCGGGCTTAATTTATCTTTTTTTTGGTAATTTTCCAAGCTCTCCCTTATCTCCAAATTCTTCATGCAACTCCCATTGATCTCTCTTTCCCATAAATCCTTTGGTCTCTTTCTCTTTACCTACAATACACAAAATATAAATACATGTTACCATAACCTATAACCCTAGCTTTATTGGCTTTTATACTGTCAAACAATAATATTCATTTTGTTATGAAGTGGTGAGTGCTCAAAGTGATTCTAAAAACTAAGTCATGCCACACCAAATCTACATGCCTAATTCTTATGCCTAAGTCTGAGTCTTGTTTCAAATCAAATCAAACCTAGCCTCTCGGGTCTCATGGTTTTTTAAAACTAAATTTTGGAAAGACCACGTGCTACTCACAAGTCATAGCCAAGTTATAAGTCAAGTCATGAGTTAAACTGCGAGCCTAACATTCATGCTAAGTATAAAGTAACAAGTAAACATATTGAAGCCAAATTCTAATCCACATGTCGACCAACTAGCAATAAAGCCAAGTCATCGGGTCAAACCCAGCCATAAGTCAAGACATGAGTAATGCCATAGTTTGAGTTACGATTTAAGCCATAAGTTAACATCAAAGCACAGCACAAGCGTCAAGCATCATGTCTTTTTACTGCTCATTGATAATTATATATAAGACTTTGCATATATAGAATTCAAATAATCCAAAATCCCGATGATTGTGTGATATAATGATGAACATAATTTAAAATAGTAAAATATAGAATGAAGACTGGTGATAGATGCATGTGCAGGTGTCCTGGATTGAGGATAGCTCAAAATTTGAAATTTGACAGGTTAAGGGTTATGAGATTCCTTGTGTTGAGACGCAAGTGTAAATGATGACTAAAGAAATTGCTTCATGCATGTAATCATGGGCGAAAATGCCAGATCGAAAGCATTGGGTGCAAATAAAATAATGAGTTTACAGGTGTTGGAAGGCCGCAGTGATTTCAAAACAATCTTGCAAAAGCCAATTTTGGTATCCAACATTGCATAGTTTGAGGTAAATCATGTCGAGATCGCTATTATCACCAGACCATGCTTCCAGAAGCATATTTCGACATTCTTGTGTTGTAGAGATTGAAGTTACTGCACCAAGCAACAAAGTTTGAGCAACGTTTTCATTGAGATTTTAGATGACAGAAGATTGTTTTTTGTTTATGAGATCCAAGTCATTATGGATCAGAAACTTAAAGCAACCCGGTCAGGACATATCACAGTAATTCGTGTCATTAACTCTGATAAAAGTATAGTTGTCTCTGGCTCTGATGATCATTGCATGTTTTGTATGGGCAAACCTGTTTTTCGATTCTCAACAGAGAATTGGAGTTTTCGTATAGTTTTCAAGGGAAAGACAAAGCAATTTATTACTATTTGCGAGATCTAATACTGTTAAAACTCCTCTCAGACCTTTTTTTGTCATCTGTCAAACATAAGGTGGGTTCTACATTCAGATACAGAGTAAAACCAGTTGTTTTTTTCCCTTGTTTTACATCAACCTTATCCGCCTCTAAAACATGGTTTGCTAGCCTCCTCTACTCATATTTCTTCGATTATTTCTTCACAAAGCTATAATGAAGGGTATTTTGGTTTACCTAGGAGAAGATGGCATAGTATTCCTTCTGATTTACCAGATGAATGTAATGCTTTCTCATTCTAGAACGAAACCAAAGGTGTTATCTACAGTATACAAATTAGAAGCAGATGATTGCAAATGTTGACAGGTTGTTTGATGAGATGATGGAGACAGAGGCCAAGAAGCTGCAAAAAATCTCAATGAAGAATCCAGAAGAGTGAAAGATTGAAGGAATTTTGCAATTTTGCAATTCTGAAGATTGCTTCAAAACAAAGTTTTTGGTTGTTTAGACATGCATTCATAACTGTCTTTAGCCACCGAAAGAAGAGCCTTTGGTGGCTTACATGTTCAAATTTTAGCTATTTAGTCACCGAAAGCACAGAGAAGGGAAGAATGGCACTCTTTTTTCACATATCCAATTTTTATCATCCTAGAGAGAACGAGGATTATTTATAAGTGAATTTTTAAATTAAGAGGATCTGTTTCAATGTGATGTCCTAGTTTTGGATTTACCAGCAAGGTAAAAGAGATAAAGTTTGTTTCTTATTAATGAAAGAAGAATGAATTGTTTGCCAAGGTGGAATTCTCAACCTCATCCATCAACCTTGAAGACTTGTGCAGTTGTCGAAGACTATAAAGTTATCAGAGATTCGAGGCATATAAAAGGAAAATAGGTTATGAAGTTTTCCAATTTTCGGTTGAAGATATGACCAACTGTCAAAGAAGGATCTCAAGTTGCCTTGTCATCACTAGGAGTTTGTTGAAGAGGTCGAATATGTTGAAGATCAAATTGTGAATCAAATTGCGCCTTGAGAATAGGATCTATTTCCTAGAATCATGTAATTGGTTAGATTTGTACTCGTAATTCTGAGATCCATGATTTGATGATCAAAAACTGTTTTCTTAAACCTATTTAAATGGATAGAAGCCACAATATGCAGGTTTGGACTATGGATACTTGACCACTACTATTGTATTCTTCAGACTTTTTGAATATATATCATACATAAGTTTCTTTTGCCATCTCTGTTCAGACTTTCATATTCTCTCTTATCCTACTTGTATCTGAATATTATGTTCATTGTTTATTGTTTATCTAATGTATGATAACTGTCAACTTGTCATTACATCCATAAACATATAATATTCAAGTACTTCACTTATTTTATCTGGCCATTCATATGTACTTTGTGTATATGTTTCTGCTAGTATTATAGGTATTCTCCCTACTTTCACTGTTTATTAAACCTTCTAAACACCTTTGGTTGAAAGCCTTATCTTTATGAAAGTATTCATATATGTATAAAGTGTGTGAGATTTGATTGAGTCATCCATCTTGATCCATTTGATTAAAACATTGAGAAATTAGTAAGTTACCAAGCTTCTTCAAAGTACAACCTAGAAGAATTTCTTGGAGTGATAACAGAACCAACATAAGATTTCTCCAGTTAGAAGGTTGACAAGGGTAAGTGTCAATATTGATGGAGTGCGTAGTGTAGAAGACTTTGAAGTGATCGAAATAGTAGATGGTAGTACACCTTATACAACACTATCAGGACTTGATTGGGAATTTGATAATCATACTATTATTGATCTAAAGAAAATACAAATGGTATTCAAAGTAGAATACTTTAAGGTTACTTCGTTGTTAGATACTACTAAAGGAAGAAGATATGTAGAACCAACAAAGAGAAAATAACTTGACACTCTGTATAATATGACTGTGTGGATGGAAAATTATGTGAATCCTATAGTTGAATGTGTACTTAGTTGGAGAAGTATCAGTTCATGTGTGACAAACTCAGAAGAAGCTCTGGAGAATTAACAACAAAGATTGCACGAGGTGTCTACAAGGAAATGTGGTTGGATTACCTACGTGTTGCGATGGATTGGAACTGAGATATGTGAACCTCCAAGGTATGATGGAATAAATGATGTAGTTTATTTTTTAAGAGAGTTTGATTTGAAAATTTCAAATCAATAGAGACTACTAGCTTTGGATGTTGCATTGAAAGAAACCCTCACAAGATGGTGGGTTGCACATAAGGATGGAATAGGAGATTGGCAATAGTGAAAAAGGTCATTACAAGTCATATTTGGAACAAATAATGAAAGTATCATGTCGAAGTATAATGGATTAAGTTTCCCAATAGACCATATTACGAAGTGTACTGTGACATGGAGATCAATACCTCAACAATAATGGATGCATTTATTTGTGCATATTTTGGACACTACTCCGAAGAATTGGTACACAGAACTAGAAGTGTGCAGAGCACAGGAGATTGGGAAAAGTTGACCAAGAACTTCAAGGTAATGTTTAGTTTTGAAAATAATATTCCTTTGATTGACTCAGCCTTGTAGGTTATCAAGAACAAGATTTTTGTGACAGAAGACTCGATGTATAGTACACCTAGAGTTACTTCAATAGATGAAGAGGTCTTGCACTGTTATAATGTTGTTGAATAATACTAGGAGGATGAAGACCCAAGGAATTTGTAGATACCAGATACTGAAGGGGAGAGCACCGTAGAGGGACCATAGCTTGAATATATGGTGTACGCCAAGCCATTGAGAATGCGCAGAGTAAACATTGGTACAAAAGAGAAGTCCAAGTTTATGAATATAGGAGACTACTGGAGTGATGAGAAAGTCAAGAATATTTTTGACATACTACGTGAATAACAAGATTTGTTTCCAACTACATTCTCATAGATGAAAGGGATTGTTGGGGATTTAGGAGAAATGAAGATCCTACTGAAACCAAATGCCAAACCTATGAAGCAGAGACCATACAGAATGAACCTAACATATAAGCAGAAGGTAAAAGTATAGATAGATAAGATGTTAGAATTTGGAATTATAGAACATGTTGAAGAATCAGAATGGATTAGCCCAATGGTAGTTCAAGACAAGAAGATAGAGGAAATTAGGATATGTGTAGATCTGATAAAGTTAAATGATGCTTGCATACACGACCGATTTCCTACCCCATTTACAAATGAAGTGTTGGATAATGTAGGGGGTCAAGATGCTTACTCTTTTACAGATGGATTCTTAGGATACCACCAAATCAATATTGCACAAGAAGACAAATATAAGACCACCTTTGTGATAAAATGGGGTTGTTACCAGTACACAGTTATGCCATTTGGTTTAAATAATGCACCAACAATATTTTCTAGAGTAGTTGTTGTAGCTTTCAAAGAGTTCATTCATAAGTTCTTAGAAGTGTACTCAGATGACTAGAGAGTATTCATCTTGTTGAAAGACCATGTTGAAACTCTACACTTAATGTTGGATAGGTGTAGGTAGTACCAGATATCGTTGAATTTTAAGAAATGAATTTTTTGTGCGCCTTTTGGAATATTGTTGGGCCATGTGGTTTTTGGGCACTTTAATTGTTTAAATAAATAGATAATTAAGGTGTTCAATACAAATTGTCAAACCCAGGGAAGTTTTGTTATTGCAAGATAATTGTGCAGAGTCTATGCTAGATTGATGAAAGCAAATACTAATCAAGTTGCAGTATTGAAAGAAATAGAGTTTTGAAAACTGAACATTAATAGAAGTTGACGATACAGCTGGAGTTCTAATCTACTGTTGCAGAATTGGGATCTAAATAGCTGAGTGTATAAGAATCCTGGATTATCTTTTTTATTCTAATTTTCTATTTTATTCTTGTAGAAGGGAATTCTGTGCTAATTGCCAAGAAGAAATCTACTTTAATTGCAGGAAGGAAATTCACACTTCTAATTACTTTTACTTGAAAGGAGATTTTTACCTAGTGCAGAAATATAATTCTCCAGCAGTATACAACACTTGACTTCTAATTCTCATGAGACACACTGATGTGCATTTGAAAGGAAGGGACTGAATTGTAATAGCAATTGTACTTTTAAGAATGCTGAACAGATTAATAACACAAATCAGAGTAACTAAGCTAAGACTCAAAACATCAAAACAGAGGGGAGTCTTTGAGGAAGGTGGGCCCTTTCCTTCTCACTAAATCCACTCGAAAATAGGCTACAGTAGGGTAAAGAGACTCAATGCACTTCTTTATTGATTCGAAAAAGGGTTCAGATACAATATGCTCTTTCTTCACTCTCTGTTCCACACCTATATTTTAGTATCAATGATTACAAAAGATCTGCTATTTAAAGATAGAGTCATTTCGTTCAAAATGGACTCAGAACAGCCTTGAGAATCCCAGATTCTCAAGTTGTTCGTAAGAGACAAGAGATCTGTCAAATTCACCAAATCTGGAGAAAGAATTAGCGTGAGCCAAAACATGTAACAACAAAGGATCATTCTTCAGGATTTGGCTTTCAGGATCGGTGGCCATCTCTTGAAGCGAGTGAAACAACTTTTAGGATTGGTATGCATCTGTTGCAGTCGGTGTGACAGCTTCCAGGATCAGTGGGCATCTGTTGCAACAAGTATGACAGCTTCCAGAAAAGGTGCGCAGCAGTGTAACAACATACAAGATTAGCGCACAACTGTAACAATTGGTGTAACAACAACAATCTTTCTTCAAGGCTTGGCTGTTCTACACATTTTGATCATTAGTTGCACATTTTTGGGTAAAATATGAGAAATAATACCAATCAAACATGTTAAGTGAATAAGAATATCAAAGCAAGATTAATGACTCATAACTTGGGGAAAAGGGTCTAGGCAGCATTAAAGTAGGCATTTAGCATAGAAATGATAAGGTTGAAAGGGTAAAAGATATAGTGAAAAAGGGACATTTCTGGGTCCTAACATGCCCCCCAACTGAAGACATTGCATGTCCTAATGCAAACCACTTTCAAACATTACTCTGAATCTGAGTTAGGGAGATGAATCCTCCCATGTAAATTGTTAATACAAATCGCTAAGTACTGGTATCAAAAACTGTGTGTACCCCCCAATATCTGGTATCTCAAAAATTTGTCCTGCTTGCCTTGTCTTCTAGAAAAAAATTATTTTAAGTGTGTAACAAAGGTTCTTGTGTTTGAGCTGCTGGTGAACCAGCAACTACTCTATTACGTTGAGATTTCTTCTGCCTCACTGGTTCTTGTGGAACAGTAAGGTCATATTCTGTCTTGACTGAGAGATTGGTTGGTTCTTCAGGCTAACCAGTGGCTGGTACTTTTACTACTTTATACCCCACTTGAAAATAGATATTACCACATTCAAAGAACATGAGCTCTCAATTTTGGTCCATAACATCTTTTGTGAGTGATAATATGTCTAAGGCTATCCCCTATGGATTCTTTTGACAAGCAACCTGCAATTCTTCCTTTAAGGAAGCCAACTTTTCTTTAAGGCTATCATTTTCCTTCAATAGTTTAGTAATCCTGGAATTTTTTGTATCCTTGATCTTCTTCTCAATTTGAGAAAAAATCTGAGCAAGTGGCACATCTTTACTATTTTGTGTAACTGGTTCTACTGTGGCAGATACACCCATGGCTGGTTCCTTTGGAATAGTTGATTATGGACTGACTAGTTCTTGTGGAATAGTCTCTCTCTGGGTAGATGGTTCTTGTGTAACAACTAAGTTTGGGATGGTTGTATCTTGTGGAATAGTGTCATCCTAGGCAGCTGGTTCTTGAGTAACAACCATGTTATTTGAGGGGTCTGGTTCTTGTGTGGCAGTCTCTTTAACAATGGAGGATAACAGACGAAAAATAGGTATTACCTGTTCCATATCTTTCCAACCAATTGATGCTTTAATAGACCTCGCTGACCGAGTTCCCCTCCTAGGTAAGGTAGATACAAAAATAACGTCTTTCTTTTTCGTTTCTTTAGGAGAAGGAGGGTGTTCTTCAAAAATCTCACAAGGAGGGCGTTCTTCAACAATCATACAAGGAGGAAATTCTAGGATGTTGGGGTCTGATATAATCTATACTTCATCACTCATCGAGTGATGAAAAAAATCATCAAGCGGAGCCAATGATTCTACTATTACTCATGTACATTCCTCTTGTAATGATAAAATTGTTGCTTGAAATTCCTTGCACAAGGTGAAACCTAGAATACGTACCTCCATAAATTTTGGTAAGGCCTGAGTATGAGAAAAATTAGGACACTCTGTGGCAGCATCTGGTATAACCCTATTGATGCCTCTCTTATATTTTCTTGTAGGCTGTCATTTTCATTTCTGATATGAGTCAATAGCAGTGACAGTAGGGGTCTGAGCTGTTGTTGTAGCATGAGGAGGGTTGCTACTGTCAATTCCCCTCTGAGATTTTTTTCTAGATTAATGTTTGGTGTTCTAAATCGAGTCATTGGTAGATACAGTAGGTGATGGAACTGTTGTTACAACAACATGAGGGTTTTGAGTTATTGTTGGTGCCACAGAAGAAGAAGTCAAGGTACTTGCAGTTACAATGGAGGTTGGATCTGTTGTTTTAGTGGGTCGCTCTGACCTAGTTCTTGTCCTGGTTAGTGTAAAGATAGAAGGAAGGGTTTTCCTTTTCTTATCTTTAGGGGTCAGAGGGATCTCTTGAACAAATGTTTTTGTAGCAGAGGGTTGCAACTCATTACTTGGTCCAGGTATTGTGTTGTCAACTGCTGTCTCAATCACAAATGAAGGCATAGGGTTCAACTATTTTGGCTCAATACTATCAAGGCGTTTCTGAGTGGTGTGGGAGGTGCTTCTGATTTTTCATTTGGTATTCAGAGTTAACTTATGGGCAGTTATAGTCGAGGTGTTAACTGTTGTTGCAATCTAGAGCACAGGGTTTGACTGTTCTGGTTTGGCTATAATAATAGGCATAGGAATTGGTTGTTCGAGGTTGTCTATTATAGTAGGCACAGGAGTTGGCACAAGCACTTTAGGTAATGGGTCATTAGGGATTCCCATTCCTCTATAAATCAATAATCCTATGAGTCTGTGATTGGAAAGACAATTCATGGGGTGCTTGGATTTCTTGACAAAGTGAGTCATATTATGAAAGCAATGAAGAAGGAAATAGGGAATGTTTGTTAACTTCTGATGTCACAAATGTGACAATAGAACAAAATCAGAAAAATAAACAACTTGGTATCTCCCTTCGCATGTAATGTACCTTTTGACGAATTCTGATACCTTCCCCCATGGCTCTAGTAAGGAACTAACATCTGGACCTTGGCCTTTTGTCTATACTCACTCATTGCCCATGAGAAAACCCCTCTGTGCGTCAGGAAGATGTGATTTCCTGTTAAACAATTTTGCTCTTGTGGTTGGCAACCCTGTCACAATGGCTATGCTCTCTTTTGTTACTGGAATCTGCACTCCATGCACCATGGAATAGCCATCTGTGAGATTATGATTGAAATCTAAGACCTATGCTTCATTAAACCCCTACATCTTCTTAAAATAATAAATCCATATAGCCTGTAGAAATATTTGATAAACACATGGGTGCAGCAGCAATGAGTCCAGATTTTCTGGTTCATATCTCATGGGTGTTCCTCCCATGACATTGCGTTTGTATTCCACAATGAATTAGAAGGAGAAACCGACACCTTAACCAGAGACAGAGCAAGGTCGAACGTGCATTTGCATTAAGAGCACAGTGTCGCAGTGAAAATAAGTTTGGTTGAAAGGTGGCGGAGGTGAAATATAAAAAGGGATTTTTCTGTTAGGGTAACATGGATTTTTCGTTCCCCCCCCAACTAATCTGATTGGCTTGCGGTTTAACAAATTTAGGACAACTGGAAGGTAGGAATCAAAGTGTGATTTCATATCTACATCACTTAGACATGTAAGATTAGTAGCGTACCTCATAACTTACCACTCGAACTTATCTGTCGGAGTAACTACACTATCCAACCACCATTTGATCTGCGTGGAATAGCTATAATAATGAGAGATGGATCTGGAACATGAGAAATGATGATATGACAAGTGGAGAATAAGTGGAGTCCTTTCTATGGTTGAACAGTTGGAAAGCTATGGATGTGGAGTTTAAGTAATGATGAAGCGACTCTTGTTGGGACAGAGAGAGTATAAAGTATTTTTGAAAAATGGTGGAAATTTGGACAAAACAACAATGTTGTCGTATGTAGAAATGGCAGAAATGCTAAAGAAGGTGGGTGAAGCAGCTGTTCTCGGTCAATCTATCAGCAGATGAGAAAAATAGAGACCGCTCTGCATGCCTTGCAGGGTTCACCAAGGCAGAACATCTATAGCAGCAAGAGTGTTAATAAAAAACAGAAAAACAAAACAGAAAACAATCTAATCTAACAACTGTGAAGCAAATAACGATTCGGAAATAAACAGAAATATCAAACATGAGACAAGGAAGTCCACAATGGTTCCAGGCTTGATCTATTAGGGGAAACCAGAGTACACAC